>CM064514.1:27006849-27146849 GCA_032716605.1 Paralithodes platypus
AATGATCACGGAACAACCCTATTTAGGGTAAAAACACCCCGCTGGTTGGTACATATAATTACCTCGCCTAGGCGCTCGTTAGGTGTTTTATAAACAATGATATGGACCGTTCAAGTTTTGGCAATTGCCTGTGTGACTTACCCTGCCCTTCCTTCCTACCTCCCTCCTTCCTCCCTCAATATCTAGGATGATGATGATGATGTCTAGCAAATGTAATCAACAACCACTCTAGTGGCTTTCGTTATTTAGTTTATTTCAGCTTAATACTATTTATCCCCATAAAATAGAAACCTATCACGATTTTTTGTCTAATACAACCATAGACCGTGATATTAACAATATTATTTTGAACATGATGTCGAATGTAGCAGTTGCTAGTTTACCTTGAACAGTAATGCCAGAACCGAAAGCTTCTCTTGCCGTGTATGCTAGTACTCAAATAAGCAGGGTTACTTAAGCCGGATTATACCGGAACTGTTACCAAGTCAGAGACTCAGAGGTAACTTTCACAATGCATTATAACCCTAGATCATACACCAATATACCACCTAAATCATACAAATATCACTACAAAAAAATATAGGAAAATATTATAGTAATGTCCTAGGTATATGAAATTATGCAAATGAGTAGCATGCATTATTATATAATGATAATGGCATTGATTAGTATCTGGCAACAGTGTTGCACTATAATTTTCTGAACGTATGCAACCTTCGGAGTATTTATCCCATTAATATACACATCTATCACTATTTTAAATGTAGACACCATACCCCCCCCCCATACACAGTGCTATTACATATATAGTTGAACATAATATAGGATGGTCTTTCCTTTAAAACCATTTTCTATATCTATTCACGAAAAATATAAGGCCCTAGCCTAGGCAGCGCTACCGGTAGTTACGAAGTTTAGCAGTTCGAATTTATGATTGAGAGTGGGATTAGGCCTATGCCTAGCCTAGGGCTTAACATGGGATACTGTTTGGGGGTTGGGAATAGGCTCAGGCTGCTTTAGGCCTAATGAGGTAAAAATAGTCAAATCGAGACAATTGCACAGCCAACATAGGCTAGCCTATTTCATAGGCTACCTTTCTCTTACTGCAGTTCAGCACAAACTTATTTTACAATGGAAAATAATGCATGAGGAGGGCTGGGTAGGCCTATTAGTATTTTAGTGGCATAACTTAAATTAGGTTAGGCTATCGTATCCTTCATTATTTTGATTAGGCCTATTAGAACACAGGCCTAGGCCTAGCTTAATTTTATTTCACTTGCTCAACATAGTTTTTGTTTGTTTTTGCTGTTGAGCTCTGCATCGGCTATATTGAGGTAGGCTTGGGTTTTTAGTAAAATTGCATTAGGCTAGGCTACATATTTTTACTCCTATTGGAAAGCACAGGCCTACACAATAGTACACCTATGTTAAAGAATTTCCGCCTAGCCTAACCCAATTTAGCCTAAGGCCTAGACTGAAAGAACGAAGACAAAAAGAGGCCTAGGCTAATTGCAGCTAAATAATTTAGCCTAGCCTTCACAATTTAAGCCTAGACTGAAAAAACAAACAAAAATAGGCTAATTGCAGTTTTGGTACGAGTTGTAGTTGTGGGCATACCAAAAGCTTTGTTTAGAATTATAGCCTAGTTGGCACGCTCGCAGTTAGGCCTACATTCGCTTCTAATTTAACTGCTGGGGTAAACTTGGTAAAGCCACCCTCAATCCGCTGGCCGGTAACAAAACAATGTACCCAACTCCTGGCCTTGGGATACAATAATGGGTTGACGGGGCTTTATCCCCCTATGACTTATTGTCATCATCAGATATCACGCTTCAGGGGCAAATCAACCACAGTCCAATTAGACGCGAATGTAACTGCGAGCGGATCGTGCGACTACGTAAATAAAGGGGACTATAGACCCGCTAACACAACTCATAACCGCCTTTTTTCATAATGTATTAGATTTTTTTTATATTTATGACCTCAACAGGTGAAAGATGACAATTTTATGGTTTACTTTAGGCTATAACAAAAAACATTTGCTTTGTAACTTAGACATCTCATAATTTATTCTTATAATTGCAGTACGAGTGGGTTTTTTCTTTTTATCTGTAGTCCTAGGCTACACCACATGTTAGTTTTTGTTTTTATAGGCTAAAACTAACTCTGCATCTCAGAGGCCCCCCGTTTCCCCCTTACACTGTTATTCTCAATTATCTCTAAAACATTTTGTTGGATTCATCTGATATCTTAGCACATCGTGTTGCACACTGCCGACCGAATGCACGCGTTGTATCGTAGATCGCTATCTGTGATTAATTATGAGTTTTTACTCCTTGATTAATGTTGATTCTACAGCCAAATCCTGGCATTTAGCGTCCAACACATTCGAATGAGGGAGGTGGTCCCCCCTCCACCCAACCGACCCCCCCAATACAGTCTTCCTGTTTAACCCCCAACAAAATCCTCGCCTCCCTCCATCCCTCCTCCCCCCGCGCTACCTCATTACTCACTCTATCCCCCCCCCCCGCCCACCCACTCCCATCGTTATAGTAAACGTGTTGTTTATATTGTATTGATGTATATTGGTATAGTATGTGTATATGTATTTAGTTAACTACTAATGCATCTCCGAGGCCCGTCATACACTGTTATTCTCAATTATCTCCTACACCATTTGTTGAGATTCATCTGATATCTTAGAACAGAGTGTTTGCACACCCCTACCTACCTGCACGCGTTGTATAGTAGATCGCTATCTGTGGTTAATTATGGAGTTTACTCTCGATTAATGATGATTCTGAAGCCAAATCCTGGCATATAGCGTCGCCACATTCGAATGAGGAATGGTTGTCCCACCTCCAGCCCCACCAACACTCCACTGGTACACCTCCCACTGCCCAATCCGCTGTGTGTTTACGAGGCGAATGACGTACACACCGACAGGTGACTGAATTATGCAAGCCCGAGGGACGCCTGCTACCGTACCAACAATGACCAGCATGTTACTTCATTGTCCCGCGTGGCTGCAGGACTGCGTATTTTGTGCTGCATGCTTGTGACTCTGTATAGAATTGCGAAGACCCGCGGACAGGACATACATAAGTGTGAATAGGTAAGCACATACTTTGGCCTATTATGTATCGTTTACTACGCTCCATTGCAAAACCATCCTCCCATCTGTCTGAGAGTCATTAAATGAAGGCGACCCAGCCCCACCAGCTGGTAGCCATATGATGCACTCCTGCAATACAAAGACTAAATACTTATACATCACTCTTCCAATTGCCGCATTGTCTCCGCATGTGGGAACACTGATCATAAATGTTTGTGGGTCAGTAGTTACACCCCAATACCCCCCTCTCCACCACACACCACCCACCATTTGATAACGTCTATAATAGACTCCCATTCATTTATTTGGATGATTTTGATGGTAATAGGTCTTCCTGTGCAACAACCCATGCTCTATATAATTTACCTCGTTTTCTATTGTGGTCACAATATGTACACATTTATTTAATATAGGTAGAATCATTCATACAATAATAGTTAATGAATTCAATGCAACATATAATGCATCTACATAAGCCTACCTCATGACGTTAAACAAGAGGGCACAAATACAAATAATTCTTGTTTAATAACATGCAGTATTTTCCCACACATGGCCTTACGACCGTGTTGCTCACACCATGGGTATGACAGCGGTGGGAGTGAGGGAACATTGTCCACCATGCCACCACGCCCCCCCCTTCGAACACAGCCACCACCACCAGCATCGGCCGTTTATGATGACTTCAACTGGTCAGCGCCCATTCGCCGCTATGTTCACCGCAAGGTTTGCCCGACAAGCTACATTTCCACGGTCGGTGCCCTGGTGAAGGACTTAAAAACGGCTGAATTATCCCGGAGATGACAGTTTGGCGGCTCGTGCAATACCATGAAATTCCGATACAAGATATCGCAGCGGAAAATGTATGTAAGGAGGGAATCACTGGATTTCGTGTGCCGCCGGATTGCCGCTCTCCCGGTCTCTACAGCGCCACCGTAAGTGAGGGAAGTTATAATAATAATAATAAGAATAGTATCTTAAAGCTAGCGCATGCTAAGCCGCTAAGGATCGCTCCCAATGGCCGATTAGGCGTATAGTTGACTTAAAGTACGCCTGCTAAGCCGCTAAGGATAGTCAAATAAGGCCGATTAGGCGTATTTCCATTGGGGTCTGTACTACTACCCCATCCCTTTGCTGATGACTGAGGGATTGGTAACGACTCGGTGCTGTTGAAAAAATCGTTAAATGCGGCCGAGCAGCGTGGGCCGCGGAAACCCAATCCACCGTCGGGGCCTTCTGTGGTGGACAGTGGAAGCCGAGACGCTAGTAACTACACCAAAGCGCGCCGCTTGTAAGGTAGGTGGTTGTATGTTGACGAAACCTGGTTTACCACCAGAATAGGCCACAACAGGGAGTGGGTGGACACTACACAGGCATGCCACCAGCTCCACCTACAGTGCGTCAGGTGCCGCCCGGGAGAAGGGCGAGCGATTCGTGGTTGGTACGAAGCTGGCACGACCAATGGCTTCGTTGAGGGCTCGTAACCTGTGCTACACGGCAAAGAGCACCCCTGGCTGAATACCATGGTGGAGCATTAACGGGTGAGCTGTTCCTCCTCCGCTGGCTAAACGAGGCACCTCCTGCCGTCACTGCCCGAGCCATCAGTTACTGGTGCTGGATAATGCACCATATCACCAGCCAACTGACAGAGGAGAGTCGATGCCCTACCACGGCGACCAAGAAAGCGGACCTCGTCAGGTGGCTGGAAGCACCGTGGGATATCCATCCCACCCCTGCCGCCACATGCCCTGAACTGCTGCTTCCTCTGCCAGCAGAACCGCCCAGAGCCCCAGTACAAGGTGGACAATACCATCCGTGAGTGGGGCCATGAGGTTGGTACGGCTGCCACCTGGCCACCCCGAGCTCAACGCCATTGAGCAGGTGTGTGGGATGTATGAAGCACCACGTTAGCGTCCACCCTCCAGCGGTTTACCCGGGCGGACCTGCATGGGCCAGGTTGAAAGAACGCCAGGCATTGTGCCAACCAGAACGTTTCGTGGGCGGCAGCTGTTCGACAATTCCGGAAGTTTGAGGACGGGTACTGGAGGTCGGTGACAAAATATCCAGCGAAGGGTGTGGAACCCGTCATCATCAACATCGGCAGCGATGACGAGGACGGGGGGGGGATGACGACGGTATTCCTGGATAGTGACTTGGAATAACATGCTGTGCTGTGTTTTTTGCCTTATTTGTATTCCTACAAGCTACCTTTATCGAGAAACAATACTGTAAATTATACTTAATTTAATAAATTATTATATTCCCTATACTTTTTACTTTTCATTAATACTTCAATATAAATTTTGTTACGTTATGAACTACACGTAAGCATTATTCTCATGGGACTTTCATCGCCAATTGCCCCAGTAGTTACCCCTTAAATGGACCGCGCGCAACATAAGTCGATTGAAATAAATTTGGACTATCTGGCGGCACGCGACATAGGTCGAGTAGGTGGTATTTCCGCCCTAATTTAAGTGGAAAGCAAAATCTAGCGGTCAGGCAGTGTACTACTAAGTCCCACTCCACAGCATCCCCCACCGCGTGAGCTTGGCTCAGTACCAGTCTAGCCGCCCACAATGGATGAGACAAGGATTTGCCTGTGTTTCGATTCGGTGCCCGGGCCTAGTACGTCGCGCCAGCACGAGGCCGTAGGGCCCCGCTCTCAGCCGGGTAGTTAGTGGCTGCTGATGAAATCTTCAGCGGTATCTAGAATACTCATTGAATGAAAGGCATGGAAGGGAGCTTGGTGAGAGTGGGGGAAGTGAGGAGGAAGAAGAACTGAAAGATAAACCTGTCATCGGTTTTCACAGACGGCCATAACTTGCGGGGCGAAGAATGGTGAAGATGGGTGACGAGGAGCTTGGTGAAACACACTGGTGTGGGCGTGTTGGTGAGTACAACTGTACATTAATATGATTTGAGGAGATTGATAGAGGATTGATGTAGCCCTTACAAGTAATTTTATTATTGGCGTAGTAATGTGGGTACATTTCTTACGGGACATTACAAGCAACGGCAGATTGTGTTGTTGGTCTTCTTATATCAACGAAGATTGTGGTGTTGGTCTTCCTATATTACGTTTCCATTCATTATAGGCGTATATAATACATATATATCGGTGTACAGTAGAATACATTCCTTACGCATGTGACTGAAATTGCTTGCAAGTTTTGATTGCAAGCGATTGAAGATTGTGGTGTTGGTCTTCCTATATTATGTGTTCCATTAATTTTATAGTTCGTATATCACGGTGTAGGTGTTGATTTCATAGTATGAAATCAACACTACACCGTGATATATACACTATCAAAATGATGGTAGGATGATATTATTATTTATTGTTTGCGAGTTTTCATTCATTTTATAGGCGTATATCACGATGTATGGGTGGATTGCATAATATGAAATCAACCCTACACCGTGATATATACGCCTATAAAATGATGGTAGGTAAGATATTATTATTTATTGTTTGCGAGTATTTCATCATTTGTCTAGGCGTATATCACGGCGTAGGGTTTGAGTTCATAGTATGAAATCAACCCTACACCGTGATATAAAGCTATCAAATGATGATATCAATATACCGGTATAAAATATATATATATATTAAGATATAGAGATACGTATATTTATTGTTCCATATATGATATTTTGGAGAAATTTACTTTTTTTCTCTCTCTCTCTCTCTCTCTCTCTCTCTTCCCATCTTTGTTTGTGTGACTTACTGATTACTGTAGGCCACTCCTCAAACAACCCTCACATGCCCCCGGGCAGTACCACCAAGTAGGATTTTCTTTCTCTACCTTCATTTATTCATGTATTTATTCATTTCTTCGCGTTACTCCATGTTGCTTGCAATCATTTGATAGGGGTATATCACGGTGTAGGGTTGATGTCATAGTATGAAATCAACCCTACACCGTGATATATACGCCTATCAAATGATGATATCAATATACGGTATATATATATATATATATATATATATATATATATACGTATATTTATTGTTCCATATATGATATTTTGGAGAACTTTACTTTCTCTCTCTCTTTCTTTCTCTCTCTCTCTCTCTCTCTTTCTCTCTCTCTCTCTCTCTCTCTCTCTCTCTCTCTCTCTCTCTTTCTTTCCTTCTTCCCATCTTTGTTTGTGTGACTTACTGATTACTGTAGGCCACTCCTCAAACAACCCTCACATGCCCCCGGGCAGTACCAACAAGTAGGATTTTCTTTCTCTACCTTCATTTATTCATGTATTTATTCATTTCTTCGCGTGACTCCATGTTGCTTGCAATCATTTGATAGGGGTATATCACGGTGTAGGGTTGATTTCATAGTATGAAATCAACCCTACACCGTGATATATACGCCTATCAAATGATGATATCAATATACGGTATATATATATATATATATATATATATATACGTATATATATATACGTATATTTATTGTTCCATATATGATATTTTGGAGAAATTTACTTTCTCTCTCTCTCTCTCTCTCTCTCTCTCTCTCTCTCTCTCTCTCTCTTTCCTTCTTCCCATCTCTGTTTGTGTGACTCACTGTTTACCAGGTCAATCCTCAGAATACCCTTTTGACAATTAGCCCCGGGCACTACCATCAAGTAGCATATTCTTTCTCTACCTTCATTTATTCATGTATTTATTCATTTCTTCGCGTGACTCCATGTTGCTTGCAATCATTTGATAGGCGTATATAGCATGGTATACGGTACATTTGTTTCCTTACGAAGGTGACCTTGAAATTGCTAGGACTCTTCTCTCTCTTTTCGTAAGGAAGAAATGTACTGTACACGTTATATATACGCCTATCAAATGATTGCAATATATACACCAATATACAGTATATATATATATACTGTATATGGTGTATATTGCTTGCAATCATTTGATAGGCGTATATATCACGGTATACGGTACATTTGTTTCCTTACGAAGGTGACCTTGAAATTGCTAGGACTTTTCTCTCTTTTCGTAAGGAAAGAAATGTACTGTACACGTTATATATACGCCTATCAAATGATTGCAAGCAATATACACCAATATACAGTATATATATATATATACTGTATATTGGTGTATATTGCTTGCAATCATTTGATAGGCGTATATATCACGGTATACGGTACATTTGTTTCCTTACGCAGGTGACCTTGAAATTGCTAGGACTCTCTCTCTCTCTCTCTCTCTCTCAAATCAATCATGTCGTAGTTGTCAAGTTTGAGTCTGCACATCCCTCATACGAAATACCATTCCCACAATTTTCATAGGCAACACAAGACAGGCCAAACGACGAAGATCGTCATCCCCACAGCCACGCCCATCCACATCCAGGCAGCGAGCTTCGTCAGAGCCTCCAGTGATGCCCGGTGAGCTAGGGAACATCTCGGGGGTAGTGCAGCTACCACTAACCCCCGCCCATGGACAACCAGGACCAGCGACGTCAACACCAGCTGTTGTTGCTCCTATCAGGTTGTCAACGCCACCCGGGCTGCAGCGGATGAGGAGGATCAGGAGGACCAGGCGTCGGCTGACGATGTCTGAGAGTGAATCCGGCACCGGCTCAATCTCTCCCGATTCACCTGAAGCCAGGATATCCCCCACGCCAGCAAGCAACTCTAATGGCGGGCAGGCACAGCCACAGCCACAGCAGGGACCGCCACAACAGGGACAGCCACAGCAAGGTGCCCGGGGAAGGGCCCGAGGAAGGGCCCGAGGAAGGGCCGGAAGAGGTGTTCGGGTACGTGCTCGGGGAGGTGCCCCGGGAGGTGCCCCGGGAGGTGCCCCAGGAGGTGCCCCAGGTGCCCCAGGAGGTGCCCCGGGAGGTGCCCCAGGAGGTGCCCCACGAGTGGTCGGGAGGGGCAGGAGGCCGGACGAGCCACCTATCTTTCAGTGGGAGCACTGCGAGCCTCGGGATATGCCTGGGGTTCCACCCAATTTTGATGAGGGGCCAAATGGCGTCCAGCCTGCCTTTCCCTGTACCGAAAATGATACCCCTTATGACTACTTCCGAGCATTCTTTGACGATGAATTGCTCGGGGACATGGTAAGGGAGACAAACCTATACGCAAGGCAGCACTCCGAAGAGATGGCCTCGCCCCACATGAGGAGATGGACGCCCATCGATATCCCTGAGCTCCTCGTGTTTTTGGCCCTCACCATGCTAATGCCCTACATGAGAAAGCACAACATGCTGGATTATTGGCTGATGCATGACATTAGATCAATGCCAGTCTTCAACATGTACATGCCCAGGGACCAATACCGACAAATTCTCAAGTGCTTGCACTTTGTCGACAACACTGCCGCACACGGAGCTGACAAGCTTTGGAAAATCCGGCCATTCCTGAACTCCCTCCTGAACAGGTATCGCCGGTTTTTCAAACCTTTACAGAATGTCGTGATCGATGAGTCCTTGATCCTCTTCCGTGGACGTCTCTCTCTCAGGCAGTACATTCCGTCGAAGCGTCACCGCTTCGGGATCAAGTTCTTTGTACTGTGTGACTGCTAGACAGGATACGTGCTGGACCTCATCATCTACACCGCTACTGATGTGGACATTCCAAACAACCCACTGGGTCTTTCAGGGGCGGTTGTGAAGACACTGATGGAGCCGTATCTGGATGCCAACCGTATCTTGTACACCGACAATTTCTACACCTCTCCTCTCCTTGCCAGCTATCTCCTTGCAAGGAGCACAGGAAGCTGTGGAACTGTCAGGGCAAAAAGGAAACACTGGCCCAAGTTTCATGCTACACAGAAAGGAGACTTCTTCCGGAAGAAGAGCAGCAGTGACAGTATACTGGCTATTTGTTGGCATGACACAAAGCCAGTCAATGTCCTCTCCACCTTCCACAAGTCCACAATGCGAGATAGCGGGAAGAAGAGATACCACATGGACCCTGTCACCCGCGAGAAGCATCTAGTAGCTATCTCCAAACCTGACCTTGTTATGGACTACAACATAAGCATGCGGTTGGTGGATAAGAGTGACATGCAAATCACTGCTGTTGACTGCCTCAGGAAGACGTGTAAGTGGTATAAGAAGGTGGTACTCCATCTTCTTGATGTCACTATCCTGAACGCGTACAACCTGTGGATGACGCGGACAGGAAGGAAGAGCTCGGTAAGGCTGTTCGCGAAGGAAATCATCGACTCCATCTTCAGGAAGCACGGAACCACACGTATGCTACCACCTCCGAGGCCGATCGTGAATATGTCTGCCCGCCTTGAGAGCCGGGACTACTTCTCGACCCACATGCTTGTGTTTTGCCCCCGCTCAGCATCACAAATCGCAGCCAACCGGAAGCACGGACTGAAGCAGTGCCACGTCTGCAGACACACAACAAGGAGGAACCAAATCAGGAAGGAAACCACGTTCATGTGTAGTTATTGCAATGTGGGACTATGCGCTTCTCCATGTTACACCGAGTACCACACACTGGAACACTTCTAGACCTCTTCCAAGACCTCCTCCTCCTCTAGACCTCTTGCCAATCATTCATAAGTTCATTCAATCATTCATTCATCTATTTCAAACTACCTCATGAATTCATGTCATTCAATCATTCATATGGTGGAATAGCACACTACCCAAACACAAGTGCATTAATCATCATCAGCAACATCACCCATTACATCCATAAGTTTATAATCTCATCCATCCATCTGCTTCTTGGTCCACCTCATACATCCATGTCATTTGTCTACCTCAATCATATAACTGCCTTTCATCTACCTCAATCCTATAACTGCCTTTTCTACCTCAATGAAATGTGGATTACACCTCCTGGGAACACCACAAAAACAAAAATGAGTCGTCAACACTACCCCATAGGGTGATTTGGAAATGTGTTGAAATAATATTATTTATAAAACTAAACACAAATTCATGCAAGGCAAGCGAAACTGAGAGCGAGTGAAAATGCACGCCTATAATATATATATATATATATATATATATATATATATATATATATTTTTTTTTTTTTTTTTTTCTATGTGATTGAGGGAGGCAAAAGGCATAACTGCCTATAGCGAGTGCCTCCCCCATAGTTGAAAGAGTGACAGGGCCAAAATCAAGGGACGTTCGAGCCAAAATATATATATATACCGTATATTGATATCAATCATTTGATAGGCATACATATCACCATGTACGGTACATTGTAGGGACAGAAATGTACCGTATACCGTGATATATACGCCTATCAAATGATTGAAATCAATATACACCAATATACAGTATATATATATTGATATCAATCATTTGATAGGCATACATATCACCATGTACGGTACATTGTAGGGACAGAAATGTACCGTATACCGTGATATATACGCCTATCAAATGATTGAAATCAATATACACCAATATACAGTATATATATATTGATATCAATCATTTGATAGGCGTATATATCACGGTATACGGTACATTTCTGTCTTTACGAAAGGAGAGAGAAGAGTCATAGCAATTTCAAGGTCACCTTAAGGTACATATAGGGAAACAAATATACCGTATACCGTGATATATACGCCTATATATATATATATATATATATATATATATACCGTATATTGATATCAATCATTTGATAGGCAATATACAGTATATATATATATTGATATCAATCATTTGATAGGCGTATATATCACGGTATACGGTACATTTCTGTCCTTACGAAAGGAGAGAGAAAAGTCCTAGCAATGTCAAGGTCACATGTACGGTACATTGTAGGGACAGAAATGTACCGTATACCGTGATATATACGCCTATCAAATGATTGAAATCAAAATACACCAATATACAGTATATATATATATTGATATCAATCATTTGATAGGCGTATATATCACGGTATACGGTACATTTCTGTCCTTACGAAAGGAGAGAGAAGAGTCCTAGCAATGTCAAGGTCACATGTACGGTACATTGTAGGGACAAAAATGTACCGTATACCGTGATATATACGCCTATCAAATGATTGATATCAATATATATATACTGTATATTGGTGTATATTGATTTCAATCATTTGATAGGCGTATATATCACGGTATACGGTACATTTCTGTCCATACGAAAGGAGAGAGAAGAGTCATAGCAATGTCAAGGTCACCATGTACGGTACATTGTAGGGACAGAAATGTACCGTATACCGTGATATATACGCCTATCAAATGATTGAAATCAATATACAGTATATATATATTGATATCAATCATTTGATAGGCGTATATATCACGGTATACGGTACATTTCTGTCTTTACGAAAGGAGAGAGAAGAGTCATAGCAATTTCAAGGTCACCTTCGTAAGGAAACAAATATACCGTACATGGTGATATATATACGCCTATCAAATGATTGCAATCAATATACGGTATATATATATATATATATATATATATATATACCGTATATTGATATCAATCATTTGATAGGCATACATATCACCATGTACGGTACATTGTAGGGACAGAAATGTACCGTATACCGTGATATATACGCCTATCAAATGATTGAAATCAATATACACCAATATACAGTATATATATATATTGATATCAATCATTTGATAGGCGTATATATCACGGTATACGGTACATTTCTGTCCTTACGAAAGGAGAGAGAAAAGTCCTAGCAATGTCAAGGTCACATGTACGGTACATTGTAGGGACAGAAATGTACCGTATACCGTGATATATACGCCTATCAAATGATTGAAATCAAAATACACCAATATACAGTATATATATATTGATATCAATCATTTGATAGGCGTATATATCACGGTATATGGTACATTTCTGTCCTTACGAAAGGAGAGAGAAGAGTCCTAGCAATGTCAAGGTCACATGTACGGTACATTGTAGGGACAAAAATGTACCGTATACCGTGATATATACGCCTATCAAATGATTGATATCAATATATATACTGTATATATATATTGAATTCAATCATTTGATAGGCGTATATATCACGGTATACGGTACATTTCTGTCCATACGAAAGGAGAGAGAAGAGTCATAGCAATGTCAAGGTCACCATGTACGGTACATTGTAGGGACAGAAATGTACCGTATACCGTGATATATACGCCTATCAAATTATTGAAATCAATATACAGTATATATATATTGATATCAATCATTTGATAGGCGTATATATCACGGTATACGGTACATTTCTCTCCTTACGAAAGGAGAGAGAAGAGTCATAGCAATTTCAAGGTCACCTTCGTAAGGTAACAAATATACCGTACATGGTGATATACTGTATATACGCCTATCAAATTATTGATATCAATATTCACCAATATATATATATATATATATATATATATATATATATATATATATATATATATATATACCGTATATTGATATCAATCTTTTGATAGGCATACAGTACATATCACCATGTACGGTACATTGTAGGGACAGAAATCGACCGTATACCGTGATATATACGCCTATCAAATGATTGATATCAAAATTCACCAATAAACAGGATATATATATATATATATATATATAATATTATATATATACGTATTGATATCAATCATTTGATAGGCATACATATCACCATGTACGGTATATTGTAGGGACAGAAATCTACCGTATACCGTGATATATACGCCTATCAAATGATTGAAATCAATATACACCAATATACAGTATATATATATTGATATCAATCATTTGATAGGCGTATATATCACGGTATACACGGTACATTTCTGTCCTTACGAAAGGAGAGAGAAGAGTCATAGCAATTTCAAGGTCACCTTCGTAAGGAAACAAATATACCGTACATGGTGATATATATACGCCTATCAAATGATTGATATCAATATTCACCAATATACAGTATATATATATATATATATATATTTATATATACCGTATATTGATATCAATCATTTGATAGGCATACATATCACCATGTACAGTACATTGTAGGGACAGAAATCTACCGTATACCGTGATATATACGCCTATCAAATGATTGATATTAATATACACCAATATACAGTATATATATATATATATATATACCGTATTTGTACGGTAGCTGGTAAGGAATGAAATTTATTAGAGAATGATGATTAATGAAAGAGAATACAGAAACTGAACTGAAGAAAGAGTGAAAAAGATATAACAATACAGAAATATTACAAGCAAATAAAGAATGAGGGATTAGAGAAAAGAATAATGAGAATTACATATACGAAAGGGAGAAATATAGAGAAGAGAGAAAGGGAGGAAGGGAGACAGCGCGTACGAAGGAGAAAGGAGGAGAGAGAGAGAGAAAGCGAGCTAGCCAGAGAGAGAGAGAGAGAGAGTCAGACAGACAGACAAGAGGAGTGAGAGAGACAGAAAGAGAGAGAGAGAGAGAGAGAGAGAGCGAGAATACAGAGAATACAGAAATAAGGAGAAACAAGAGAAACAAGAGAAAATAAGAGGGCTTACCGAAGGAATAATAGACGCGCGTGAGGCCGAAGTCAGGACAAAGCGAACGCATCCGAATGCGCCCGGGAAATAGACCAAAAAGTAGCCTCTCTTCCTCACCTCCTCCCACCTTCCACACTTGCTCACTTCATTCAGAATATACTTCTATGGGGAGACGGAGAGTTGCTCGTTCCAAAAGTGATCGTTTCCTTCTGATTGGAGCCATAGTAACGGCGCTAGGGCGAGTGAAAGTGAGCGAATATTTCGAGATTGTGCCCGCTGGGCGGCTCGTTGTAAAATACCGCCTAGCCCGCCAATAAGGTGTTAATAAGAGGAAATTCTTCATGTACATATCACTGATGTACTGTAATAATCATATTGCCCCCACGTCGTCGATAATAATACATCATATGCAATATTTCTGATACGCAATCACTATAGAACATGTTCATTTGCTTGACCAAACTTTCTGAATACCTTGGTCTTTTAACATAATAAGTACATTACCGTCCTCTCCCTATTCTTATCGACTCTCACAACGTAATCTTTTAATGAATATATATATATACAATTATGTCAGTTGCGTTCCGTACATTATTATAGATTCCCCGCCCGTGCTTCCCCCATTCAAACCGCTACCAAATCTCATGTAAATGACCACGATAGCATAGCTTTATAAATCTACATTTACAGGTACGTACTGTAATTACATTACCTCAATAGGACAAATATGGTTATTCAGACTTTAACAACGAGAGAGACGTCTTACCTCCAAGGTCTTTTCACTACTCCTATATTGCATACACAGACATATTAGAATACGCATGAATGGTAATAAATCAAGTTAGTTAATTAAATACATAAACACATAATATACAATATACATCAATACAATATAAACAACACGTTTACTATAACGATGGGCGTGGGTGGGTGAGAGTGAGTAATGAGGGAGGCGGGGGGAGAGGGAGGAGGGGGTAACAGGAAGACTGTATTGGGGGGTGGGTGGGGGTGGAGGGGGGACCACCTCCCACATTCGAAAGTGTGGACGCTAAATGCCAGGATTTGGCTTCAGAATCATCATTAATCTAGAGTAAACTCATAATTAATCACAGATAGCGATCTACTATACAACGCGTGCAATAGGTAGGGGTGTGCAACACGCTGTGCTAAGATATCAGATGAATCCAACAAATGGTTTAAGAGATAATTAAGAATAACAGTGTAAGACGGCCTCTGATATGCATAGTAGGCTGAATTTATGCTAATAAATATTAATTGGAGGGAGCAAATCTGTCAAGGAATAGCCTAGATGTGGAAATTTACAGCCAATTTGCTCTAGCCCTTTCTGAGATACAGAGGTTAGAGATCGTTGGATACAATAATATGTTGAGGGGGTCAATCACCCCCATGACATATTGTCATCATATATATTGCCAGCAGGGGACAAATAGCCTAGGCCTAGCCTAACTACAACAAAAATCGCCGTCAAAATAGACGCGAACTTATATTAACTACGGCGATCGACCATTGCCCGCACCGGCCGTTCCCCGGTTATTGTTGAGGTCCTGAGGAACCATATGACTTTGACGAGCTCTTCCCTCCGCAGTCTCCGCATCCCATGTATCGTCGTACGGTACCTCTTCCCCTCCACATCCTACATCTGGTCGTCCTACATATGCCTCCTAAGCCTCGCCTCGTCCCGTCACTGAGCATGTGGATGGGGGTCCCTTTCTGGCTTCAAAGATGGATTCCTTCCGACAGCTCCTACTGGATTGTCAGGGGTTGGTTGATAAGGGCACCTCGCTTCAAGACATTGCTCTGGCCCTAGTACCGTACCGCGGTTTGTAGGTCCCTGGTTCGCCACCTGATGACCTGCTATTGGGTTGTTGCCTTTACAGTGTTACGGTTCTACGAATGACCTAGAGTGAAAGTGACACGGTGGTGAATTTTAACCTTAACTATAAACTAATTTAATTGTGACATAAGATCTCCGCGACTACGGTAGGGCCGAAGCGGGCGAGTATTCGCCTGAGGTTGCCCTTAACCCCCAAGACAACACAAGACAAAATTCTAGTGCTGGTTTTACTCAGATTTTGCGTTTTAATTTAGCCTAGCCTAGGCCAAAGAGTTCAGAAGATTTGCAAAATGCACCCCATACTAGCCTACCCATAGCCCTAGTGATTCTTTTTTGGCAGACCACCCACAAATTTTCATATAGCCTAGGCCTAGGCTAGCCTAAGTTCTGGAATGCATGTTGGAATAGCCTTCCTATAAACTGTAGGCTAGGCTACTTCCTTTTAATTTAAGTTTGATTCTTTGGAAAAATCTATTAGGCCTAGACCAGGCAGGAAAGTAACATTTAAAATGACGTGTAAAAAGTCGCCCATAAACGGCGGGCCGCTATGTTATTGTAATTTGGGAGCTTATTTCGTCTGTTGATTGACTTTGTCCTTAATTGGGGATCCTATGAATTAGCACATATGATGATGACTTACCGTACATTATAATACATGACGGGCCGACGTGGGGGGGTAGAGCCGCAGAGACCCCCTCATCATATTTTGTGTCCCACAGTAACTTTTAATGGGATGGATATAGTTACCGGGTGTACGGTCGTCATGTTTACATAGGGCGATCGCCGCGGTTAACTTCGCGTCTATTTTGACGGCGATTTTTTTCAGCATATTTCATTTTATTCACTTCCTTTTATATTTAGGCTATAATCTAGCTTTGGCACGACAATAACCCTAACCTAGTCTTTATTAAAGATTCTTCTAATCTTCCAGTAGCCTATAGCCTAATTTAGGTCATTTTTAAAGGCACTCAATTAAATGGTTGGTATTTTAAACGACACTACTGCAGCATTATGAGAAACAATTTATTAGAGATAATAGGCAACAATAGATTCGCCATATTTTTCTCCATAGGCTATAGTCCGCATGGAGGATTTTCGTTATCGACAAATTGAAAAAATGCCCACTTCACAGACAAAATAGACAAATACACCAAATATCGGGGTGTGGGGGCGGCAGCCCCAACCCATAATAGCCTACTATAATAGGTTAGGTAAGGTTGTTAGGGTAGGCTAGGCTAATGTCCTTTCAAAGGGGTATAGGCCTAGTAAACACTAGGATAGCCTATACCTGGTCAAGGGTAAGTCCTGCTGTAGTCAACTTGAATGCTACCTTAAATTGTAATATTAGACTAGGCATAGCCTATAGATAAAATAGCCTAGCCTACTTATTTATTGTAGCCTATAATATAGGCCTAGCCGGGTAGAATGTAAAGTTCGGGCGTACCGCCACCATTGTTTACACTGCGCAGAGTGGCGACGTAAGCTTGCCATCATGTTCCCGTCCATTTTGAATGCCGTTGGATAAGATAATATGTTGAGGGGGGCAAACCCCCCCCCCCCATGACATATTGTCATCTTCATATAATTTGCCAGCAGGGGGCAAATAGGCTAACCAAAAAAAATCGTCGTCAAAAATTCAAAATAAACGCGAACTTACAGTAACTGCGGCGATCGACCATGTAAACATGACGGCGGCGGCGGCGGTGGACGCTTGCGATCATGTTCCCGTCTATTTTGACTGCCATTGGATACAATAATATGTTGAGGGGAGGGCTTTGTGGCAATTGTTTTGGTTGTTTGCCCCCTACTGGCAATATACAGTATAATTATGATGATGACAACACATCATGGGGGCAAAGCCCCCCTCAACATATTATTGTATCCAATGGCATTCAAAATAGACGGGAACATTATCGCAAGTGTCCGAAGCCGACACCGACGCCGTCATGTTTACATATGTCGATCACCATGGTTAAAGGCTGGTTCACACATAGCCGAGTCGGTGCGCGAGTCCAACACGAGTCACACTTGTCGATTATCGCCGTCGCTGGAGGCTGAGTCGGCCGCGAGTAGCAATTGCTCCCGAGTCAAGGAGAGTGTAACACGAGTTAACTCGAGTCAATATGAGTCAACACGTGTTCATGCAAGAGTCTATACGAGTAACTGAGAGTCAAAACGAGTGTAACACGAACCCAACACGAGTGTCAAAAATTTGAAAAATAATGGCCACATTCCAGGGCACGTAAACAAAGAGTATGGACGAGTCTAACACGAGTCAATGCGATTGTTACACAGATCAACACGATTGTTATACGGATCAACACGAAAGACAACGCGTTGACTCTCGTTGGATCTCTGTTGCACACGTGTTGACTCGTGTTACATCCGTGTAAACTCGTGTAAACTCTCGTTGATTCGTCCTACATTTTTTAAATAACGGTATTTCAAATGACACTTGCTTTTTCATGTTACACTCGTGTTTTTTTCTCAGTGGATCGTGTTTACTCTTGTTTACTCGTGTTTTCACTCGTGTTTGAATCGTGTAAACTCTGGCATCATGGGGGCACCAAATTTTGGCACTCACATTCGTGCTTTCTACTCTTGTTGATACGTGTTGCATGTGTGTTACATACGTGTTGTTGCATGTAGACACGTGTTGCTTCGTCAACGTCGAAATGATGACGAAAAGCGACGAATCACCAAAGAGTGTTACACGGGTTTACACGAGTCAACACGAGTTAACACGAATAACGAAGAGTTATTCAGAGTCAAACACGAGTTAACACGTATGTACACGAGTCTACACGTATTTAGGCCACACTCGTGGGTACTCGCCACGGGACCCAAAAATTTGATGCATGCATGACATTTTTGGACCCCGTGGCGAGTACCCACGAGTGTGTCGAGTAAACAAAGAGTATACACGAGCGTAGCACGAGTCTATACGAGTGTTGAGGAGTATCGACGAGTCATTGCTGAATAGCAAAATTTCATCACTCGTGTTGGACTCGCGCACCGACTCGGCTATGTGTGATCCAGCCTTTAGTTCGCGTCTATTTTGAAGGCGTTTTTTTCGGTTATTTGCCTCCTGCTGGCAATATATATGATGATGACAATATGTCATGGGGGGGTGACCCCCCTCAACCTATTATTGTATCCCAAAGCAGTCAAATAGACGGGAACATGATGGCCAGCGTCCGCCGCTGCTCCGCGTAGTGTAAACAAGGCTGGCGGTACACCCGAACTCTACATTCTACCCCACTAATTTTCCAACTAGCATAACTGATGATTATCAATGATCAATCCCAGTCAGAAACGTCCATGCTTCCCTCCCATAAGTCAATGTCGGGATTACCACACTGTCATGCTAGGACTTCTTTACTTCCATGCTGACCTCCCTATTTCTTCTTACTGCTTTCAGAGTTCCTACAACGCTCTTCCCCTGTTACACTTTCTCCCACACTTCTTCATCCATAGGCTTACTCACATCTTTACTCAACACACCGCCCAAATACTTAAATGAGCTGACATTCTTCATAGCCGTTCAACCTCACTTCACACTCTATGGTTGCACCCCTTTCAATGACCATAATATTGCTCTTCCTAGCATTTACCTCCAGATTCCGTTTTTTACACACTGTTCCAAACATATTTACCTGACCCTGCAACTCCCATTCACTATCGCTCATCAGAACTGTGTTGTCAGCAACAGTAGTACCGGTACTGTACTGTTGAGGCAACTTCCACTCGTTTCCTTCCCTTATCAGCGGTACACCAACTTCCGCTGCTCTTCCTTGTATTTCTTTCATGACTCCATCCATATACTGTACCTGTATATATTGAACAACCATGGGGACATCACACACACCCTTGCTTTAACCCAACATTCAGATTAAAGAACTCGCTCTGTTAATTATCCACACATATTGACACCTTTGCACCCTCATACATACTCTTCATTGCTTTCAGCAGCTTGCCATCTACTCCGTATATTCTCAGTACCGGTACGTTCCACATATCTTCTCTATCAATTCTGTCATAGGCCTTCTCCAACTCCATATATGCAGCATACAACTGTTGTCGCTTCTCCAGATATTTCTCCACAACACATTTGCGGGCAAAAATCTGAGCTACACATCCTCTTCCCTTCCTAATATGACTACAGTATGCTAACCGTTTCCCCAGCAATACTGACTGAAAATGCCCAATATATTGCATGTCCTCTTCAGATTTATCTAAAATATATAAAATTACACCAAATACCACTACAGTAGCACTGACATCAATAAAACTCACTAACAGGATAAATAAATGGAAGAAATACTCCAAAAGATTAATATGTTAACCCTTTACCCAGCAATACTGACTGAAAATGCCTAAATAGATTGCATGTGCTCTTCAGATTTATACATACATACGTACATAACATTTTAAGACTGAGTGCTCCACACAGATGTGCAGTTTCAGTCCCTTTTCCTAATGGCGGCGTTCCAGGCAACCCTGTTAAGGGATGCTTTACTTGTCAAGTTTTTGGATTTGAGATCGGCACGTATAGTCCGATCCCAGGTCTTACTCGGTCCACCCCTTGGTGCAGCTCCCTCCACAATCGCAGACCTGCATCTTTTCACCCAATTTTGTTCATCCATTTTCTCCACATGTCCATACCATCCCAGTTTACTTGTACGCATCTCCTCGCTAATACTCTTTATACCTAAACGTCTCTTCAGCTCATCATTTGTTATTCTGTTGACATCCTTTATCTGAAATATGTAAAATTACACCAATTACCAACTACATTACCCAAAAATTTAAAAAGTACACAAACAGGATAAAGAAAATGTAAGAAATAGCCCTAAAGATGAATTTATCTATCTATCTATTGACGGACGCCTTGATCCCCGAAGGATTGACCACGAACGAAACACCCCTATGCACCTCTGTCCCCAGTCAGTCGACGCCCCTCCTCCCATCCAGCACCGCTTTCACGCATATACTTCTTAACTCCATCCTTCCACCTCTCTCTCGGTTTATTTCTCCCTCTGTCCTTCCACCTCACTCGTACACGCTCTTAGTCATTCTCTCGCTTGCCATACGTTCCACATGGCCGAACCATCTCAAGGTGTTCTTTTTCGCACTTTCCAGTACATTCACACCACACCTCTCTCGTATTTCCTCATTTGTCTGTCTATCCCTCCATGTAATTCTTCACACACTTCTCAAGTAACTCATTTCCATCCCTTTCACTCTTGGTTTGAATCTCTCCAACAACGTCCATGCTTCGCTTCCGTAAGTCAGTGTCGGGATTACCACACTGTCATGCAATGACTTCTTCAGTTCCATGCTGACCACCCTATTTCATGTTACTGCTTTCAGCATTCCTACAACCCTCTTCCCCTATTGCACCCTCTCCCACACTTCTTCATCCATACTCCCATCTTTACTCTGTACACTGCCAAGATACTTAAATGAGCTGACAATCTCCATAGCCTGACCGTTCAACTTCACCTCACACTCTGTGGCTTCACCCCTTTCGAAGACCATAACCTTGCTCTTCCCCGCATTTACCTTCAGATTCCATTTTTCGCACACTGTTCCAAACATATTTACCAGACCCTGCAACTCCCATTCATATCGTCAGCAAACAGCAGTACACAAACATCCACTGCTCTTCCTTGTATTTCTTTTATGACTCCATCCATATACTGTATATATAGAACAACCATCGGGACATCACACACCCTTGCTTTACCAAACATTCAGATCAAAGAACTCCCTCTGTTCATTCTTCACACGTACTGATACCTTTGCACTCTCATACATACTCTTCACTGCTTTCAGCAACTTGCCATCTACTCCATATATTCTCAGTACTTTCCACATACCTTCTCTATCAACTCTGTCATTCCACTCGTTGCCTTCCCTTATTAGTGGTACACCAACATCCACTGCTCATCCTTGCATTTCTTTTATGACTCCATCCATATACAGTTCAGTATATATTGAACAACCACGGGGACATCACACACCCTTTATTTAACCCAAAATTCAGATCAAAGAACTCGCTCTGTTCATTCTCAACACATACTGACACCTTTGCACCCTCATACATGCTTTTCACTGCTTTCAGCAACTTGCTATCTGCTCCGTATATTCCAAGTACTTTCTACATACCGGTACCTTCTCTATCAACTCTGTCATAGGCCTTCTCCAAGTCCATGAAGGCATCATACAACTTTTGTCCCTTCTCAAGATATTTCTCCACAACATATTTCAGGGCAAAGATCTGAGCTACACATCCTCTTCCCTTCCTATGATGAATACTGTATGTTAACGGTGTCCCCAGCAATACTGACTGAAAATGCCCAAATATATTGCATGTGCTCTTCTGATTTATCGAAAATATGTAAAATTATACCAAATACCAACTACATTAGCACAAAACTCAATCAATCACAGAAACAGGATAAACACATAGAATAAATACCTCAAAAGATGAATACGTTAACCCTTTCCCCAGCAATACTTACTGAACATGTACAAATAAATTGCATGTGCTCTTCAGATTTAGCTGAAATATGTATAATTTCACCAAATACTAACTACATTAGCACAAAAATCAATCAAGCACTTTAACAGGATAAATAAAATGGAAGAAATGGCCCAAAAATGAATTTATCTATAGCCTACCGGTATATAATGCCGGACACCTTGATCCCCGAAGGGGTGACCATGAACGAAACGTTTCGCCTGCGTATTTCAAGCTCGCTTGAGTTATCACTCTATCGTCTTTTAGAGCTTTTTGGCCCGGGGTAATTACCACACCATCGCGTCATAAGGAGTTTGAGGGGGTTAAATTGCTAGATACATAGAGGAAGAGGAATGCCAAGTAAAGCTAAACAAAAATATATAAGATATTTTTAACATGAGGTTGCTTATAATAATTTGTACCTCTGCAGTTTCTCCATGGCTAACGAAAAAGGTCACATTCCTAAGAAGCCCCAACCAAAAAGGCCAAGCTTCTGTACAGACAAAATGCCACTCCATTACCCTTATGGTGACCCTATCAAATAATCAAAACAACCACACTTCTTAACCCAATTCCCGCGGGGCCCCTCATATGACGGAGACGATTTTCTGGCTATTTTGTAGCCTGTGAGCCAGGCCAGCTTTTGCAAGCAGCACGGATGGACGTCAGCCGGAGCCTACAGGCCCCGCCACGACACTGAGGTTTGTGTGAGAGAGAGCTCACTTATGTGCAGCGTCACACATAGCGAAAACAGAAAATAATTGGTAATTTTTAGCGATTTCGCCTATCGGATTTGGAAATTTTTAGCAATTTTGCCCTTCGTTTGCAAGATCCTTACAAGAAAACCAGACGTCGTACAGGGATGATTCAGGAGTAATTTGAAAGCTATTACCGTACTTTCACGAATACATAATTGTATTACGCTCTGGCTTTTGCTTATGCATGAAAATGAGCAGGGAATGAAGGCAATTTCGGGCAATTATGCCTACTCGTACAGGAGTCCTTGGAGCGGCTTCGGTCGCGCCGGGAATTTCCACACCTCTCACACCACACACACACATCACACAGTTTTTCCTACACCGAGAAATGACTCTCCGGCTGTCATTTCTCGAAGACTTCTTCTAGCCGGAGACATTGAGAGCAACCCAGGACCCACCTACACATACATATGTCCAACTTGCTCAAAACCCATCACTTCGAGTCGCCACACTAAGGGTTCAGTTCTCTGCAATTCATGCAGGAACTGGACCCACTTCACCTGCACAACACTTGCCTCCAAGAAACACTACACGAACACCTGGACCTGTTCCTCATGCCCCTCCCTCTCCCAGTCAAATCCCTCGCCTAAAACCCGTCCACCTCTCCTCCCCAACCCACCTAACCTTCCCATATCATCCACTTCCCCCCCTAAAACCCGTCCACCTCTCCTCCCTAACCCACCTAACCTTCCCATATCATCCACATCCTCAACTCAACACACCACACCCCATCCTAATCCATTCCAACCCCCATCTCCTGCTCCCCAATCCCCACCCCCACCTCACCCATCCCAACCCCCAGCCCCTCCCTCACCCCCACCCCCACCCCATCCTCGTGCAGCAGCACCCAACATACATCGTGCACATAACATTAACATTCTCCAATTGAACATAGATGGCATCAACACAAAGAAACAAACTCTCACACTTCATCAAACAACACAACATACACATTGCCATCTTACAAGAAACAAAACTCCGCACAACACAAAAAACACCCACATTTCATGATTTCACCATCATCAGACAAGACCGGGCTGTCGGCGGAGGCGGTGGACTAATCACCCTGGTACACAAAGAAATATCATACATAGTTACCAGTGTACAAACCAAATCCCTCCCCCCCCCAAATGATAACACAATAGAAATACAATCAATTAAAATACGCACTGGTAACAACTCCAACATAACCATCATAAACACATACATCCCCTACAGTACCAAATGAATACAGACCACACTTACAACACATCACAAACACCCCACACATCATCCTGGGTGGTGACTTCAATGCCATGACGTCGGCCTGATTTGTCGACAACCCCGACACAGACAGAGGGCTGGTATTACAAAACCAAACTGATAACCTCATCATCCTTAACGACATCCATCAACATACCCATATTCCTCACCAAGCCCTTTATAACCCATCATCTCCAGACATCACCTTTTGCTCCCCAGAACTCGCCCCCACAACATCCTGGAAGGTGGTCAGAACCTTATGGCTGACCACCTCCCGATCATTATCACCACCAAAACCACTCACCCCAGCTAGCCACAAACACACATACACCAATTATAAAAGAGCTTACTGGGAAGCATTCACAATTAATGAGACAGAACAACACTTCACAACTCTAAACAGTACACCTATCACTAACATCAACAATGCTGTACACATACTCAATAAAACTATCCAAAATGCTGACAAGAAACACATTCCAAGAGGTAACAGAAAAAGACACAACCCCAACTTCACACCAGAAATTCAAAACCTCATCAGACAACGCGACATACTGAAACACTCCCCAGCACCCCACACACAAGACATCACACAACAATTCCAAGCACTCAACACCCAAACTAACAACAAAATACAAGAACAACAAAAACTAAATTGGAATAACTTCCTACAAACCCTTGATCACAAAACAAACTCCAAAAAACTCTACAAAACACTAAACAGCATCACACTTTCCAACAGCAACACAACACAATCACATGCTGCAATCACAACAACAAACTCTACTCCTTCATGTAAACAACAAGCAAACACTCTCATCAATCACTTTTCACATGTCAGCCACCTAAAACCTCACAAAGACGACCGACGTGTCATCAGACGTAAGAGACAATATTCACCACAGACCCTGACTATACACCCTTCACCAATCACCAGACAAAGTATATCATCAACAATCTCAAGCATTCACCCGCTTGTGGCCTAGACAACATAAGCAACATACACCTCAGACACCTGGGACCCCAAGGCATACAAGCACTCACTAACATATCAAACTACAGTTATTCACACAACACAATACCAGACATTTGGAAGCATGGTCTCATCACCACATTCCCCAAACCCAACAAAGACCCCACGCTACCCTCCTCGCACCGCCCCATCACATTCCTTTGCTCCCCCTCCAAAGTCATGGAACGCCTAGTATTACAACTAATTACACCCGACCTACCCCTAGCTCCAACACAACATGGCTTTAGGCCACTGCACTCCACAAACACTCTTCTCACAGATCTTACACAAAGAGCTGTTGACGGCATCAACTCAGCTAGACCACCACACAGATCACTATTAGCCACACTCGACATTAGTAAAGCCTTCGATGCCATCCCCCACCACAACCTAACAAACAAAATCTACAACACAAACATGCACAACAACACAAAAAGGTGGCTGGCCAACTTCCTAGCAGGCAGATGTGCACACGTATCTTTTGCCGGTCAGTCATCTAAAATCAGAAACTTTCCAAACGGAGTCCCACAAGGATCCGTCCTATCGCCCGCACTCTTCAATCTGTACATGCACGATATAACTACACCCAATACGCCCCAAATAAACTTAGCCTCCTATGCAGATGACATAACACTCACATGCACACACCATGACCCAAAAAGAGCAACAGATCTCCTTCAACCCTATTTCAACACACTAATGGCTGGTGCACTACAAACAGACTTAATCTAGCCCCAGCCAAATCCACCGCAACCCTGCTCACAAGCTGGACAGGAGAACACGAATACATCCCTCAACTCACCATAAACAACACACCCCTAACACATACACACACACCCAAAATCCTAGGAGTAACATATGATACTCATATGACATTCAAACAGCATACCACAAACATTAAAAAGAAACTGACACCCAGACTTAACGCCCTCAGGTCACTTGCTCACACAAAATTTGGACACAACAAAGAAACTACCACCACAGTATATAAACAATACATAAGATCAGTGATGGAATACGCAAGCCCAGCCTGGGCTTCTAACCTAGGTGAAACACATCATAAGACCTTACAGACTATTCAAAACAAAGCCCTGAAGATCATTACAGGCTGCACAGCTACTGCACCCACAGATCACCTACATCAAGAAACCAAAATCCTCAAAGTCAAAGACCATCTGGACATGAGAGGCACTCAATTCCTGGCAGCAGCCTCCACGAACCAAGACCACCCACTAATTTCACTAAACTACATGGCAACACACCCACAGAAACCAAGAAATATCAAAACAACACCCAGCACACGGTATCACACACAATTACTGTCCTCTCTCCCTCCCTGCCCACCCCGAACCAACTTCCAGAAGCACATCCATACTCATATCTCTCGCCGATCCATCCACTCACTCACAGACAACACGCAGCTGCAAGCACGACCTCCCGAAATCCATCCTTCCGAATCCTCCCTTCCTCGCGAGGACAGAGTCCACCTGGCCAGGCTGAGATGCGGACACCATCCAGCTCTCCTGAGCTATCAGAAGAGACTGGATGACTCCGTTGTCGACGCCTGCCCGGGATGTAACACAGCACCCCATACCATTAAACACATCATAGAAGACTGCATTTCACACAACCACTTACGCCAACAACACAATCTACATTCAATGAGAGCTCTGTGGGAAAGCCCGATCGTGGCCATGGCGTTCCTCAGGGACTCGGGGCTGTTCGGCCAGGCAGCTTAGGGAACAACAACAACAACAACAACTCGTACAGGATTAATAGCTTTAACCAAAATGGTCACACTCCTTAATGGTCTAAGTGGCCATAGCCAAAATGGCTACACTATATTCCTTCTGTACTTTCTCCATGCCCGACAAGATACATGATATTTTGATATATGTGGCACAGCCCTTGTATCCAACACAATACCCTGCGTGCAACCCCGCACAACGTTGCTTGCAACTTTAATTATTATTAGGGGTTCGTCCCCTACGGGGAACCCCTATTCTAATCATTAACACCTTACGAGCGGCCTATGCGGTTTATTTATGTGTACCGCACAGCGGGGTGTTTTTAGCCAAAATAGGGCTGTTTACGTGATCATTTTCATGCCTAAATAAGACCCAGAACGTAAAACAAGTACCTATCCCTGAAAGGGCATAAACAGAGCTTTCGAATGACACCATAACGATCCTTGTATGATGGATAGTTTTCTTGCAATAACCGTGCAACGCGAGTGCAAAAAGCAGGTAATTCGGTACTTTCAGTACATAATTGAGTATGTAGCGAGTGAGAGAGGGAGGAGGGAGCTGAGATTTGTGTCAGTAGGTTCGCCGCAGTGGTCTGGAGCAGTCATACGCTCGCTAGTCTCCTGCCACCACTTGTCTCTCTCTCTCAGCCACATTACGTGCTGAAATTGCCACTCGACCTATGTCGAGCGCCGCCACATAGTCCAGCTTTATTTAACTCGACTTATGTTGCTCGCCGCTAAATAAGGGTTAAACCTGGGTTTTCATCCAAATTCTTCTTACGCGCCGGTTTCGACGCAATAACTCCAGAACCGCTTATTGGATCGGGATCAAACTTTCACAAGCGGTGCGTTTTTGTATTGGGCAACTTTTGATATACTAAACATCCGGCATGGCGGCCAAACAGGTCCGTGGCAGCCGATTTCCCGAAAAACTTGACGCCTAAATACCGTCTCTCCCACTCACAGGAAACGACTGGGCTTTGGCATACGCACTCCCCTACTAATGCTCCGCAAATTTTATAGAGAAGGTTTTGCTTTTGCACGTAGGGTTTTTTCCGGCAATCTTGAAAAAAACTCTAATTCCACTTAAAATTCCACATCTTGAAAACTACGCCGATGATCAAAGCCATGCTTGCGTAGTTGGGCGAGGCTCGCAATTCCGAACGTTTTGATACCAAAAAAAGTATAAATGGATGGAATAGTTTGGCCGCAGCATTGAAAACTGTCTATTCTTAAATTACTTTTAAACCGAATTCGCTACCCACACAAAGTTTACCGTCTACAGTCTATAGGCTTCCACGCATCCCCCAGTTTTGCTTAATAACATAATCTCTTTATTATTCAGATCTATAAAAAAAAATTATTTAACTCTCTCAAAACAGTTCGAGTCCCTACGAATCCCTGCAATTATTTAGCCAACCTACCTATACATACCTACCCTACCAAATAATAATGATAAATTCAAATTTATTTTTGGTGAATAGCAGAGTATTGGCTAAGGTTTTTAACAATTCCTCCCTTTGCCAAATGCTTAGTTTAATAACAATGATATGGACCTTTAAAGTTTTGGCAATTGCCCGTGTGACTCGTATTTTAACCCTCCTAAAGTGTTACCACGAAATACCGCTAGATCCTTTCTCAAAAGTTGCTAGCATGTTGCTACATAGCCAAACAATGTTAGGATAATGCTGCAATTTCTAAAGAGTTTTGGTTTGTTTGTTTTGCAAATTTTACAATGTAGTATGACTAGAATGTCTGAAATTTTCAAATGATCCCTAGTAAATGTCTCTAGATATAAAAGAAATGGCTGCTAGATTGAAGTAAATAGCTCTACATTTAGCGGTAATATGTAGCTTTACAACTGGCAACACTGCAACCACCACCTCCCTCCCACCCTCCCAATATGTCTCCACAAAATACCGCTAGATCCTTTCTCAAAAGTCGCTAGCATGTTGCTACATAGTCAAACAATGCTAGAATAATGCTGCAATTTCTAAAGAGTTTTGGTTTGTTTGTTTTGCAAATTTTACAATGTAATATGACTAGAATGTCTGAAATTTTTAAATTATCCCTAGTAAATCTCTAGATATGAAAAAATGGCTTCGAAATTGAAGTAAATAGCTCTACATCTAGCGGTAATATGTAGCGATACAACTGGCAACACTGCCTAAGTGTTACACCAAAATACCGCTAGATACTTTCTCAAAAGTCGCTAGCATGTTGCTACATAGTCAAACAATGGTAGAATAATGCTGCAATTCCTAAAGAGTTTTGGTTTGTTTGTTTTGCAAATTTTACAATGTAATATAACTAGAATGTCTGAAATTTTCAAATTATCCCGAGTAAATGTCTCTAGATATGAAAAAATGGCTGCTAAACTGAAGTAAATATAGCTCTACATCTAGCGGTAATATGTAGCAGTACAACTGGCAACACTGCCTACAACCACAACCTTCCCCTACCCTCCCCAGAGACTCGCCGAGTCGCACCTACAGTAGTCTCTCCCTCCCCCCATCCCCATTCCATCACTTTGTATGTACGATTATTATTTCCGTCTTTTTTACTGTGTATGGATTAAGTTATTGGTGTTCACTCTTGACATATGTGCCCTGCTACTTCTGTATGCATACATAATAGAATGAAAGTGATCAGTACGCGCATATGAAGCTATGTATCTCGTATATCGGGGTTTTCTTCCCTTACATCGGTCCACCCCTTATACCTCCCTCCCTCCTCCCTATCCCATATGTGTAAACATTATATTTTAGCTTTCCGAAGGTAAATACGTACTTCCGATAAATATCTAGCCTTGTATTTAAATCATGAATCCTGTTTAATGTCATTATTTAATAAAAACATGTGTAAGGGTTACATTTATACACAAGATAAGATAAGCAAATACAAACCTCAGAGCATAATCATTGGCGATGAGTGTGTATGATATGTAAACAGGACAGTTCGTCGCTAGATAGGAGTGCTTGTGTGATGGTCTTGTGTAGCTATGTGTGTGCTTGTTTGAGTGTTGCTATAGGCTACGTATTAGTTATCTCTCTCTCTCTCTCTCTCTCTCTTATTTATCGCTGTCTTCCATACGATTACAACATACTGTACTAGTGCATGAGAACAGGAAATAGGGAGCCTCGCTCTCTCTCACACAAATGAGAACATAAGTAAACAGGAGTCTGCAGAGGCGATTGGCTATAGGACTCGGTAGCCTATTCCACATATCTACAACTCTGTTACTAAACGAATAGAGGTAGATCCCTTACACACCCGTCTCTCTCTGTAGCTCGTTTGTTTGCACACCGGTACAAATGAGGCAGATTCCTTACATATGATGAACATGGGAATCTGAAGAGACACAAGTGGCCCACAAAAGGCAGATCCCTTTCACATCTAACCCATTTCGTCCATATGACTATCTGATTTTAACTTGAAATTCTCTATTGTTCTTGATCCCACTATAGCACTAGGTAGCCTATTTCACATATCTACGACTCTGTTACGAGAGGCAGATCCCTTACACAGCCAATCTCTCTCTCTTATTTGCACACTGGTACAAAGGAGGCAGATCCTTACACATGCTACCAAGATGAAAATGGGAGTCTGCAGAGAGCCGATTGGCCCACACACGGCAGATCCCTTTCACACCCAATCCATCTCGTCTTATCAAATTTTATGTTGAAGCTCTATTGTCATTGATCCCACTATAGCACTTGGTAGCCTATTCCACATATCTACAACTCTTTTACCAAGCGAATAGAGGCAGATCCCTTACACAGCCAATCTCTTTCTCTCTCGCTCTTGTTTGTTTACACACCGGTACAAATGAGGCAGATCCCTTACACATACAACCAAGATGAAAATGGGAGTCTGCAGAGAGCCAAGTGGCCCACATGAGGCAGGTCCCTTTCACACTCAACCCATCTCATAAACGTTACCTGTTATTTACACTACTTACTATACACCCATGTTATCATATACCTGCAACCAAAACACAATTGTAAGAAATAGGAACATAAGAAAATGGGAGTCTGTAGAGAGCCAATTGGCCAACACAAGACAGATCCTTTTCACACCCAACCCATCTCATAAAAACTCTCCCATTTATCTGTCTTCCTTACATTTATGACATCCTAGTGACCTAGTCTCTCTCTCTCTCTCTCTCACAAATGAGAACATAAGAAAACCGGAGTCTGCAGAGAGCCGATTGGCCCACACATGTCAGATCCCTTTCACACCCAACCCATCCCGCGCTCTCTCTCTCTCATATTTATCAATATCTTCCTTACGTTTACGACATCCTATTCTCTCGCCATACTCCCTCTCCTTCACAAATGAGAAAATAAGAAAACGGGAGTCTCCAGAGCCGATTGACCTACACATGGCAGATCCCTTTCACACCCAACCCATCTCATTCTATCTAATTTCAAGTTGAAGCTCTATTGTTCTTGATCCCATTATAGCACTCAGTAGCCTATTCCACATATCTACACCTCTGTTACTAAACGGATAGAGGCAGATCCCTTTTACAGCCAATCTCTCCCTCTCTCGCTCTTGTTTGTTTGCACAATCTGCTCCTTCTGTAGTTTCTCCATGCCCGATAAGTTAAATGATCTTTTGATATCTGTGACACAGCATTTATATCCAACACAATACCCTGCTTTGCAAAACCGTCGAACCCCGGACAACGTTGCTTGCAACTTTAATTATTAGGGGTTCGTCCCCTACGGGGAACCCCTATTGTAATCATTAAACCTGGAATTTCATCCAAATTCTTCTTACGCGCCGGTTTCGACGCAATAACTCCAGAACCGCTTTTTGGATCGGGATCAAACTTTCACAAGAGGTGCGTTTTTGTATTGGGCAACTTTTGATATGCTAAACATCCGGCATGGTGGCCAAACAGGTCCGTGGCAGCCGATTTCCCGAAAAACTTGACGCTTAAATACCGTCTCTCCCACTCACAGGAAACGACTGGGCTTTGGCATACGCACTCCCCTACTAATGCTCCGCAAATTTTATAGAGAAGGTTTTGCTTTTGCACGTGGGTTTTTTCCGGCAATCTTGAAAAAACCTCGAATTCCACTTAAAATTCCACATCTTGAAAACTACGCCGATGATCAGAGCCATGCTTGCGTAGTTGGGTGAGGCTCGCGATTCCGAACGTTTTGATACCAAAAAATATAAATGGGTGGAATAGTTTGGCCGCAGCATTGAAAACTGTCTATTCTTAAATTACTTTAAAACCGAATTCGCTACCCACACAAAGTTTACCGTCTACAGTCTATAGGCTTCCACGCATCCCCCAGTTTTGCTTAATAACATAATCTCTTTATTATTCAGTCCTATCTTTTGTTTTTTTATTTAACTCTCTCAAAACCGTTCGAGTCCCTACGAATTCCAGCAATTATTTAGCCAACCTACCTATACATACCTACCCTACCAAATAATAATGATAAATTCAAATTTATTTTTGGTGAATGACAGAGTATTGGCTAAGGTTTTTAACAATTCCTCCCTTTGCCAAATGCTTAGTTTAATAACAATGATATGGACCTTTAAAGTTTTGGCAATTGCCCGTGTGACTCGTATTTTAACCCTCCTAAAGTGTTACACGAAATACCGCTAGATCCTTTCTCAAAAGTCGCTAGCATGTTGCTACATAGCCAAACAATGTTAGGATAATGCTGCAATTTCTAAAGAGTTTTGGTTTGTTTGTTTTGCAAATTTTACAATGTAGTATGACTAGAATGTCTGAAATTTTCAAATTATCCCTAGTAAATGTCTCTAGATATAAAAGAAATGGCTGCTAGATTGAAGTAAATAGCTCTACATTTAGCGGTAATATGTAGCTTTACAACTGGCACCACTGCAACCACCACCTCCCTCCCAGTATGTCTCCACAAAATACCGCTAGATCCTTTCTCAAAAGTCGCTAGCATGTTGCTACATAGTCAAACAATGTTAGAATAATGCTGCAATTTCTAAAGAGTTTTGGTTTGTTTGTTTTGCAAATTTTACAATGTAATATGACTAGAATGTCTGACATTTTTAAATTATCCCTAGTAAATCTCTCTAGATATGAAAAAATGGCTGCTAAATTGAAGTAAATAGCTCTACATCTAGCGGTAATATCTAGCGATACAACTGGCAACACTGCCTAGCCCTTCCTTCCTATCTTCTTCCTCCCTCATATGTATCAACAACCACTCTAGTGAACTTTCGGTATTTAGTTTATTCAGCTTAATACTATTTATCCACATAAAATAGAAACCTATCACGATTGTTGTCTAATACAACCATAGATAATGCTATTACATATTATTTGAACATGATGTCGAATTTAGCAGTTGTGTTTACCTTGAACAGTAATTGACAGTCTGTGACAGAACCGAAAGCTTCTCTTGCCTGTAGTACTCAAAGAAAGCAGGGGTACTTAAGCCAAGTCAGAGATGCAGAGGTAACTTTCACAATGCATTATAACCCTAGACAGACACCAATATACCACTAAATCAGACAAATATCACTACAAAAAAGATAGGAAAATATTATATTAATGTCCTAGGTATTTGAAATTATGCAAATGAGTAAAATCCATTATGATATAATGATAATGGGATTGATTAGTATCTGGCAACAGTGTTGCACAAAATTTTCTGAACGTATGCGAACTTCGGAGTATTTATCCCATTAATATACACATCTATCACTATTTAAATGTAATACAACCATACACAGTGCTATTACATATTATTTGAACATAATATAGGATGCTCTTTCCTTTAAACCATTTTCTATATCTATTCACGAAAAATATAGGCCTAGCCTAGGCAGCGCTACCGGTAGGTACGAATTTATCAGTTCGAATTTTGATTGAGAGTGGGATTAGGCCTAGGCCTAGCCTAGGGCTTAACATGGGATACTGTTTGGGGTTTGGGAATAGACTGAGGCTGCTTTAGGCCTAATTAGGTAAAATTAGTCAAATCGAGACAATTGCATAGCCTAGGCCTATTAAGCAAATATTTTACCAATCTACAATAGGCCTAGTCTATTCGCTGTAAGTAGGCAAGAAATCATGACCTAGGCTATAACCTCTGTAACTAAAAAACAACTAGGCCTAGAGTGATCAAGCTAATATGTGACTTATATGTCGACCATTTGGGAAGAGTCAGTCAAGGAATAGCCTAGATGTGGAAATTTGCAGCCAATTTGCTCTAGCCCTATTTGATATACAGAGGTTAGAGGTCATTGTTGAGGCCCCCCCCCCTCATGACATATTGTCATCATCTTATATATTGCCAGCAGGGGGCAAATAACCGAAAAAAATCGCCGTCAAAATAGACGCGAACTTAACCACGGCGATCGACACATGTAAACATGGCGGTGGAGCGGCGACGAAAGCTTGCCATCATGTTCCCGTCCATTTTGAATGCCGTTGGATACAATAATATGTTGAGGGGGGAAATAGGCCTAACCAAACTACGGCGATCGACCATGTAAACATGACGGCGGCGGCGGCGGTGGACGCTTGCGATCATGTTCCCGTCTATTTTGACTGCCATTGGATACAATAATATGTTGAGGGAAGGGCTTTGCGGCAATTTTTTTGGTTGTTTGCCCCCTACTGGCAATATATATGATGATAACATGTCATGGGGGGTGAGGGGGGGCTTTCAACATATTATTGTATCGAATGGCATTCAAAATAGACAGGAACATTATCCCAAGCGTCCAACGCCGACACCGCCGCGGCTGCTGAAGAACAAGGAAATTAGCAATAGGTTTCATTGTGAACTGGAGGAAATTAATAGAAATAAGGAAGCTAGGCCTAGCGATGTAAATAGTCAATGGAATTTCCTTAATAATGACAATTATATGTATAGGTATAAAGTAAAAACAATATATTTTACATAATTTATTGCATATCTTACATATTTAAACAAATATATATTAAAAATAGTTTAACCACACCACTGAGTTCCCCCAAAATACTCTAATAGGGCTGGCCTGAAGAATTAGATCAAGATGGACAACCAATCAACACATGATAGGTAGGGAAGGGCAGGTTAACAACGGCGATCGACAAATGTAAACATGACGACCGTACACTCGGAAACTACATCCATCCCCATTAGCCTAACCTAACAACCTTACCTAACCTATCCTAGTATTATGGGTGGAGGCTGCCGCCCCCTAGACCCAGTACGTTGGATACAAAACTAACCCTCACGTAACACCTAGTATATGTCCCTAGTACCCAGTACGTGGGATACCAAGCTAACCCTCACGTAACACCTAGTATATGTCCCTAGTACCTAGTATTTGGGATACAATACTAACCCTTACATAACACCTAGTATATGTCCCTAGTACCCAGTACGTGGGATACAAAACTAACCTTCACCTAGCATATGTCCCTCACTCAGTACACCTTTCACCCTCACTACCGTTCGTGAGTCTTCATACATCTTCATTATCACACGCACCAGCCACTCCTCTACGCCAAATTTTCTCCTAGCCTACTGCACAACTTCTTACTTTCAGTAGAGACGTGATTTTCCGGGCCCGTCGCAAGACCACCGTCTCAACCGAGCCGTCGCAAGATCATCACAGGACAGGAAAAACAACACAGGCTTGCTCCAAGCCAGCACACATCTTACAAATATATAGGCTAGGCTATACAACTTCCATTTCATCGGAATAACATTCACCGCCAATTTAATTATCATAAGGATTATATAAATGCAATTCTGATATGAAAAAACAATCGGTAAATAGCATAGCCTAGGCCTAGTCAAAGCTGGGGTTTGTTGTTGTTTCGTGGACAAAATTTAACCAAGCGTACTGTCCCACATTAATTTATTATCAACAATTGGATATACGTTACTGTGGGCTCTTATTACTCTACTTCCTAATAATAGGCAAGTAAATTATAACATAATGTTTGGATAAACAAATATACCGAAATAAATTAGAATGGAGAAACAGTAAGTTGAGTGAGATGTTTCAGCTTGCCGTCAACCCAGCTCCGGAGCTCTCTTGCCGTCGCAAGAGAATATTGGTGTCTCGCTTGCTAAAGGTGGGCTTGCGACGGGACCAGAAAAACAGTTTTTCGGGTAGATCTTGCGACGGTGGTCTTGAGACGGGACCGGAAAAACACCTCTTAGATATCTTTCCTGCAGCTGCCTGACTATGAAGTTATCATACCTTCAAAGACTCTCTCACACTCACAGACCTTCATGACTTGGCCAAGCATTTTCAGGCCTCTTATAGCAGTTGCAAGGGGAGCCTAACTCTGAAATCACTAGATAGTGCCTCCAGAACCATAAAAAAGAGGAGAGGGCTTAATTAACACACTTCCCTGTTGGACTCCGACGCGAACTGAAAACTCATCACTCAGTACCCTCACGTAACACCTAGTATATGTCCCTAGTACCCAGTACTTTGGATACAAAACTAACCTCCACCTAACACCTAGTATATGTCCCTAGTAACCAGTACATGGGATATAAAGCTAACCCTTACCAAATATCTAGTACCGTACTGTATATGTCAATCCAAGGTCCTCCTGCTAACGAAGAAGTTCCTGAGGTTGGCGGGGCGTCTCCGTCGACTGCGGGGCATGGGTGCCCTCCCCTGAAATCTACGATGTCCCCGTCCTCCCTGTGAAACCTCTCCACCCTGGGGTCCTTTCCGCCCGGATAGGGTGACATAAGCTTCACAGCTTCACTACCCTATATCCTCAACAAGAAGTACTGTATATGTCCCTCACTCAGCTGTACACCTTTCACCCTCACTACCGTTCGTGAGTCCTCGTACATCTTCATTATCACATGCACCAGCCACTCCTCAACGCCAAGTTTTCTCCTAGCCTACTGCACAACTTCTCTGGCCACCTTATCAAAGGCCTTCTCCCGGTCTGCAAACACAACATCAGATCCCTATCTTTTAAGTACATACAGTACATACAGTATCTTTCCCTTATCATACCTTCTAAGACTCTCTCACAGACCTTCATGACTTAGTCAAGCATTTTCAGGACCCTTATAGCAGTTCCCAGGGGAGCCCAACTCTGAAATCACCAGATAGTGCCTCCAGAACCATAAAAAAAAAGAGGAAAGGGCTTCATTAACACAGAGCCCTGGTGGACTCCGACGCGAACTGAAAACTCATCACTCAGTACCGGTACATCTTTCACCCTCACTGCCGTTTGTGAGTCCTCATACATCTTCATTATCACACAAATACCTTCATGACTTGGATTGTGCCGTGTCCTAGCATGAAACCAAACTGCATATCGTCAATATCATACCTTCAAAGACTTTCTCACAGACCTTCATGACTTGATCAAGTATTTTCAGGCCCCTATAATTTTCCCTATCCAATGAGTCCCCTTTGCTCGTATACAGTATATAATATACTTTTGTGCCATTCATCAGAGATTACTTCCTCTCTGATGATGAAGTTAATTAGCTCATTGAACACACCTACTCCTTTCTCACCTGAGGCCTTAATCATCTCGGCTAGAATGCCAGAGCATCCTGCAGCTTTTCTGTCCTTCATTAAGTTATTGCACTGCTTACAAAAGCTGGCACAATCACAGGGAGGGGGGAGTATTGGCTTTTCGTTGCTAAGCTTCTCTATTCCATTCAAATTCCATGTTGAATAATCTTTCGTAGTGTATCACAAACTTATTTTACAATGGAAAATAATGCATGAGGAGGGCTGGGTAGGCCTATTAGTATTTTGTGAAATAACTTAAATTAGGTTAGGCTATAGTATACTTCATTAGGTTATTAGGCCTATGAGAAACCAGGCCTAGGCCTAGCTTAATTTTATTTCACTGCTCAACATATTTTTTTTTTTTTTTTGCTTTTGAGCTCTGCATAGGGCTATATTCAGGTAGGCTTGGGTTTTAGTAAAATTGCATTAGGCTATGCTACATATTTTTACTTCTATTGGAAAGCACAGGCCTACACAATAGTACACATGTTAAAGAATTTAACCTAGCCTACCACAATTTAGCCTAGACTGAAAGAACAAACAAAAATAGGCTAGGCTAATTGCAGCTAAATAATTTAGCCTAGCCTCACCAATTTAGCCTAGACTGAAAAAACAAAACAAAAATAGGCTAATTGCAGTTTTGGTAAGAGTTGTAGTTGTGGGCATACCAAAAGCTTTGTTTATATAGCCTAGTCGCACGCTCGCAGTTAGGCCTACATTCGCTTCTAATTTAACTGCTGGGGTAAACTTGGTAAAGCCACCCTCAATCCGCCGGCCGGTAACAAAACAATTTACCCAACGCCTGGCCGTGAGATACAATAATGGGTTGAAGGGGCTTTATCCCCCTATGACTTATTGTCATCATCATCTATATCACCAGCAGGGGCAAATAACCACAGTCAAATTAGACGCGAATGTAACTGCGAGCGTGCGACTACGTAAATAAAGGGGACGATAGACCCGCTAACACAACTCTTAACGCATTTTTTCCTAATGTATTAGATTTTTTTATATTTATGACCTCAACAGTTGAAAGATGACAATTTTATGGTTTATTTTAGGCTATACAAAAACATTTGCTTTGTAACTTAGATACTCATATTTATGCTTATAATTGCAGTACGAGTGGGTTTTTTCTTTTTATATGTAGGCCTAGGCTAAACAAATGTTAGTTTTTGTTTTATAGGCTAAACTAGGCTGAATTTATGCTAATAAATATTAATTGGAGGGAGCAAATCTGTCAAGGAATAGCCTAGATGTGGAAATTTACAGCCAATTTGCTCTAGCCCTTTTTGAGATACAGAGGTTAGAGATCGTTGGATACAATAATATGTTGAGGGGGTCAATCGCCCCCCATGACATATTGTCATCATCATATATATTGCCAGCAGGGGGCAAATAGCCTAGGCCTAGCCTAACTACAACAAAAATCGCCGTCAAAATAGACGCGAACTTATATTAACTACGGCGATCGACCATTGCCCGCACCGGCCGTCCCCCGGTTATTGTTGAGGTCCTGAGGAACCGTATGACTTTGACGAGCTCTTCCCTCCGCTGTCTCCGCATCCCATGTATCGTCGTACGGTACCCCTTCCCCTCCACATCCTACATCTGGTCGTTCTACATATGCCTCCTAAGCCTCGCCTCGTCCCGTCACTGAGCATGTGGATGGGCGTCCCTTTCTGGCTTCAAAGATGGATTCCTTCCGACAGCTCCTACTGGATTGTCTGGGGTTGGTTGATAAGGGCACCTCGCTTCAAGACATTGCTCTGGCCCTAGTACCGTGGTTTGTAGGTCTCTGGTTCACCACCTGATGACCTGCTATTGGGTTGTTGCCTTTACAGTGTTACGGTTCTACGAATGACCTAGAATGAAAGTGACACGGTGGTGAATTTTAACCTTAACTATAAACTAATTTAATTGTGACATAGGATCTCCGCGACCGCGAACTTATATTAACTACGGCGATCGACCATTGCCCGCACCGGCCGTCCCCCGGTTATTGTTGAGGTCCTGAGGAACCGTATGACTTTGACAAGCTCTTCCCTCCGCAGTCTCCGCATCCCATGTATCGTCGTACGGTACCTCTTCCCCTCCACATCCTACATCTGGTCGTCCTACATATGCCTCCTAAGCCTCGCCTCGTCCCGTCACTGAGCATGTGGATGGGCGTCCCTTTCTGTCTTCAAAGATGGATTCCTTCCGACAGCTCCTACTGGATTGTCTGGGGTTGGTTGATAAGGGCACCTCGCTTCAAGACATTGCTCTGGCCCTAGTACCGTGGTTTGTAGGTCTCTGGTTCACCACCTGATGACCTGCTATTGGGTTGTTGCCTTTACAGTGTTACGGTTCTACGAATGACCTAGAATGAAAGTGACACGGTGGTGAATTTTAACCTTAACTATAAACTAATTTAATTGTGACATAGGATCTCCGCGACTACGGTAGGGCCGGAGTGGGCGAGTATTCGCCTGAGGTTGCCCCAAGACAAGACAAGACAAAATTCTAGTGCTGGTTTTACTCAGATTTTGTGAGTTTTAATTTAGCCTAGCCTAGGCCTAAGAGTTCAGAAAATTTGCAAAATGCACCCCATACTAGCCTACCCATAGCCTAATAGGCCTAGTGATTCTTTTTTGGCAGACCACCCACAAATTTTCATATAGCCTAGGCCTAGGCTAGCCTAAGTTCTGGAATGCATGTTGGAATAGCCTTCCTATAAACTGTAGGCTAGGCTACTTCCTTTTAATTTAAGTTTGATTCTTTGGAAAAATCTATTAGGCCTAGACCAGGGCAGGAAAGTAACATTTAAAATGACGTGTAAAAAGTCGCCCATAAACGGCGGGCCGCTATGTTATTGTAATTTGGGAGCTTATTTCGTCTGTTGATTGACTTTGTCCTTAATTGGGGATCCTATGAATTAGCACAGATGATGATGACTTACCGTACATCATAATACGTGACGGGCCGACGTGGGGGGGCAGAGCCGCAGAGACCCCCTCAACATATTTGGTGTCCCACAGTAACTTTTAATGGGATGGATGTAGTTACCGGGTGTACGGTCGTCATGTTTACATAGGGCGATCGTCGCGGTTAACTTCGCGTCTATTTTGACGTCGATTTTTTTCGGCATATTTCATTTTATTCACTTCCTTTTATATTTAGGCTATAATCTAGCTTTGGCACGACAATAACCCTAACCTAGTCTTTCTTAAAGATTCTTCTAATCTTCCAGTAGCCTATAGCCTAATTTAGGTCATTTTTAAAGGCACACAATTAAATGGTTGGTATTTTAAACGACACTACTGCAGCATTATGAGAAACAATTTATTAGAGATAATAGGCAACAATAGATTCGCCATATTTTTCTCCATAAGCTATAGTCCGCATGGAGGATTTTCGTTATCGACAAATTGAAAAAATTCCCACTTCACAGACAAAATAGACAAATACACCAAAATTGGGGTGTGGGGGCAGCAGCCCCCACCCATAATAGCCTACTATAATAGGTTAGGTAAGGTTGTTAGGTTAGACTAGGCTAATGTCCTTTCAAAGGGGTATAGGCCTATTAAACACTAGGATAGCCTATACCTGGTCAAGGGTAAGTCCTGCTGTAGTCAACTTGAATGCTACCTTAAATTGTAATATTAGACTAGGCATAGCCTATAGAAAAAATAGCCTAGCCTACTTATTTATTGTAGCCTATAATATAGGCCTAGCCGGGTAGAATGTAGAGTTCGGGCGTACCGCCACCATTGTTTACACTGCGCAGAGCGGCGACGGAAGCTTGCCATCATGTTCCCGTCTATTTTGACTGCCATTGGATACAATAATATGTTGAGGGGAGGGCTTTGCGGCAATTTTTTTGGTTGTTTGCCCCCTACTGGCAATATATATGATGATGACAACACGTCATGGGGGCAAAGCCCCCCCTCAACATATTATTGTATCCAATGGCATTCAAAATAGACGGGAACATTATCGCAAGTGTCCGACGCCGACACCGCCGCCGTAATGTTTACATATGTCGATCACCGTGGTTAAAGGCTGGTTCACACATAGCCGAGTCGGTGCGCGAGTCCAACACGAGTCACACTCGTCGATTATCGCCGTCGCTGGAGGCTGAGTCGGCCGCGAGTAGCAATTGTTCCCGAGTCAAGGAGAGTGTAACACGAGTTAACTCGATTCAATACGAGTCAACACGTGTTCATGCAAGAGTCTGTACGAGTAACTGAGAGTCAAAACGAGTGTAACACGAACCCAACACGAGTGTCAAAAATTTGAAAAATAATGGCCACATTCCAGGGCACGTAAACAAAGAGTATGGACGAGTCAACGCGATTGTTACACGGATCAACACGATTTTTATACGGATCAACACGAAAGACAACGCGTTGACTCTCGTTGGATCTCTGTTGCACACGTGTTGACTCGTGTTACATCCGTGTAAACTCTCGTTGATTCTTCCTACATTTTTGAAATAACGGTATTTCAAATGACACTTGCTTTTTCGTGTTACACTCGTGTTTTTTTCTCAGTGGATCGTGTTTACTCTTGTTTACTCGTGTTTTCACTTGTGTTTGAATCGTGTAAACTCTGGCATCATGGGGGCACCAAATTTTGGCACTCACATTCGTGCTTTCTACTCTTGTTGATACGTGTTGCATGTGTGTTACATACGTGTTGTTGCGTGTAGACACGTGTTGCTTCGTCAACGTCGAAATGATGACGAAAAGCGACGAATCACCAAAGAGTGTTACACGGGTTTACACGAGTCAACACGAGTTAACACGAATAACGAAGAGTTATTCAGAGTCAAACACGAGTTAACACGTATGTACACGAGTCTACACGTATTTAGGCCACACTCATGGGTACTCGCCACGGGACCCAAAAATGTCATGCATGCATGACATTTTTGGACCCCGTGGCGAGTACCCACGAGTGTGTCGAGTATACACGAGCGTAGCACGAGTCTATACGAGTGTTGAGGAGTATCGACGAGTCATTGCTGAATAGCAAAATTTCATCACTCGTGTTGGACTCGCGCACCGTGCGACTCGGCTATGTGTGAACCAGCCTTTAGTTCGCGTCTATTTTGAAGGCGGTTTTTTCGGTTATTTGCCTCCTGCTGGCAATATATATGATGATGACAATATGTCATGGGGGGGTGACCCCCCTCAACCTATTATTGTATCCAAAAGCAGTCAAATAGACGGGAACATGATGGCCAGCATCCGCCGCCGCTCCGCGTAGTGTAAACAAGGCTGGCGGTACACCCGAACTCTACATTCTACCCCACTAATTTTCCAACTAGCATAACCGATGATTATCAATGATCAATCCCAGTCAGAAACGTCCATGCTTCCCTCCCATAAGTCAATGTCGGGATTACCACACTGTCATGCAAGGACTTCTTTACTTCCATGCTGATCACCCTATTTCTTCTTACTGCTTTCAGAGTTCCTACAACGCTCTTCCCCTGTTACACTTTCTCCCACACTTCTTCATCCATAGGCCTACTCACATCTTTACTCAACACACTGCCCAAATACTTAAATGAGCTGACATTCTTCATAGCCGTTCAACCTCACTTCACACTCTATGGTTGCACCCCTTTCAATGACCATAATATTGCTCTTCCTAGCATTTACCTCCAGATTCCGTTTTTCACACACTGTTCCAAACATATTTACCTGACCCTGCAACTCCCATTCACTATCGCTCATCAGAACTGTGTTGTCAGCAACAGTAGTACCGGTACTGTACTGTTGAGGCAACTTCCACTCGTTTCCTTCCCTTATCAGCGGTACACCAACATCCGCTGCTCTTCCTTGTATTTCTTTCATGACTCCATCCATATACTGTACTGGTATATATTGAACAACCATCGGGACATCACATACACCCTTGCTTTAACCCAACATTCAGATTAAAGAACTCGCTCTGTTAATTATCCACACATACTGACACCTTTGCACCCTCATACATGCTCTTAATTGCTTTCAGCAACTTGCCATCTACTCCGTATATTTTCAGTACCGGTACCGGTACTTTCCACATACCTTCTCTATCAATTCTGTCATAGGCCTTCTCCAACTCCATAAATGCAGCATACAACTTTTGTCGCTTCTCCAGATATTTCTCCACAACACATTTCCGGGCAAAAATCTGAGCTACACATCCTCTTCCCTTCCTAAGATGACTACAGTATGCTAACCGTTTCCCCAGCAATACTGACTGAAAATGCCCAAATATATTGCATGTCCTCTTCAGATTTATCTAAAATATGTAAAATTACACCAAATACCACTACAGTAGCACTGAAATCAATAAAACTCACTAACAGGATAAATAAATGGAAGAAATACTCCAAAAGATTAATATGTTAACCCTTTACCCAGCAATACTGACTGAAAATGCCTAAATAGATTGCATGTGCTCTTCAGATTTATACATACATACGTACATAACATTTTAAGACTGAGTGCTCCACACAGATGTGCAGTTTCAGTCTCTTTTCCTAATGGCGGCGTTCCAGGCAACCCTGTTAAGGGATGCTTTACTTGTCAAGTTTTTGGATTTGAGATCGGCACGTATAGTCCGATCCCAGGTCTTACTCGGTCCACCCCTTGGTGCAGCTCCCTCCACAATCGCAGACCTGCATCTTTTCACCCAATTTTGTTCATCCATTCTCTCCACATGTCCATACCATCCCAGTTTACTTGTACGCATCTCCTCGCTAATACTCTTTATACCTAAACGTCTCTTCAGCTCATCATTTGTTATTCTGTTGACATCCTTTATCTGAAATATGTAAAATTACACCAATTACCAACTACATTACCAACAAATTTAATAAAGTACACTAACAGGATAAAGAAAATGTAAGAAATAGCCCTAAAGATGAATTTATCTATCTATCTATTGACGGACGCCTTGATCCCCGAAGGATTGGCCACGAACGAAACACCCCTATGCACCTCTGTCCCCAGTCAGTCGACGCCCCTCCTCCCATCCAGCACCGCTTTCACGCATATACTTCTTAACTCCATCCTTCCACCTCTCTCTCGGTTTATTTCTCCCTCTGTCCTTCCACCTCACTCGTACACGCTCTTAGTCATTCTCTCGCTTCCCATACGTTCCACATGGCCGAACCATCTCAAGGTGTTCTTTTTCGCACTTTCCAGTACATTCACACCACACCTCTCTCGTACTTCCTCATTCGTCTGTCTATCCCTCCATGTAACTCTGCACACACTTCTCAAGTAACTCATTTCCATCCCTTTCACTCTTGGTTTGAATCTCTCCAACAACGTCCATGCTTCGCTTCCGTAAGTCAGTGTCGGGATTACCACACTGTCATGCAATGACTTCTTCAGTTCCATGCTGACCACCCTATTTCATGTTACTGCTTTCAGCATTCCTACAACCCTCTTCCCCTGTTGCACCCTCTCCCACACTTCTTCATCCATACTCCCATCTTTACTCTGTACACTGCCAAGATACTTAAATGAGCTGACAATCTCCATAGCCTGACCGTTCAACTTCACCTCACACTCTGTGGCTTCACCCCTTTCGAAGACCATAACCTTGCTCTTCCCCGCATTTACCTTCAGATTCCATTTTTCGCACACTGTTCCAAAAATATTTACCAGACCCTGCAACTCCCATTCATATCATCAGCAAACAGCAGTACACAAACATCCACTGCTCTTCCTTGTATTTCTTTTATGACTCCATCCATATACTGTATATATAGAACAACCATCTGGACATCACACACCCTTGCTTTACCAAACATTCAGATCAAAGAACTCCCTCTGTTCATTCTTCACACGTACTGATACCTTTGCACTCTCATACATACTCTTCACTGCTTTCAGCAACTTGCCATCTACTCCATATATTCTCAGTACAGTACTTTCCACATACCTTCTCTATCAACTCTGTCATTCCACTCGTTGCCTTCCCTTATTAGTGGTACACCAACATCCACTGCTCATCCTTGCATTTCTTTTATGACTCCATCCATATACAGTTCAGTATATATTGAACAACCACAGGGACATCACACACCCTTTCTTTAACCCAAAATTCAGATCAAAGAACTCGCTCTGTTCATTCTCAACACATACTGACACCTTTGCACCCTCATACATGCTTTTCACTGCTTTCAGCAACTTGCTATCTGCTCCGTATATTCCAAGTACTTTCTACATACCGGTACCTTCTCTATCAACTCTGTCATAGGCCTTCTCCAAGTCCATGAAGGCAGCATACAACTTTTGTCCCTTCTCAAGATATTTCTCCACAACATATTTCAGGGCAAAGATCTGAGCTACACATCCTATTCCCTTCCTATGATGAATACTGTATGTTAACCGTTTCCCCAGCAATACTAACTGAAAATGCCCAAATATATTGCATGTGCTCTTCTGATTTATCTAAAATATGTAAAATTATACCAAATACCAACTACATTAGCACAAAACTCAATCAATCACAGAAACAGGATAAAAACATAGAATAAATACCCCAAAAGATGAATACGTTAACCCTTTCCCCAGCAATACTTACTGAACATGCACAAATAAATTGCATGTGCTCTCCAGATTTAGCTGAAATATGTGAAATTACACCAAATACTAACTACATTAGCACAAAAATCAATCAAGCACTTTAACAGGATAAATAAAATGGAAGAAATAGCCCAAAAATGAATTTATCTATAGCCTACCGGTATATATTGCCGGACACCTTGATCCCCGAAGGGGTGACCATGAACGAAACGCCTGCGTATTTCAAGCTCGCTTGAGTTATCACTCGATCGTCTTTTAGAGCTTTTTGGCCCGGGGTAATTACCACACCATCGCGTCATAAGGAGTTTGAGGGGGTTAAATTGCTAGATACATAGAGGAAGAGGAATGCCAAGTAAAGCTAAACAAAAATATATAAGATATTTTTAACATCTATCTATCATCTATTGCCTGACGCCGTGATCCCCGAAGGGGTGGCCAAGAACGAACCGCCCCCATGCACCTCTGTCCCCAGTCAGTCGACGCCCCTCCCCCCAACCAGCACCGCCTTCGTTCATGTACTTCCTCACTCCATCCTTCCACCTCTAATTCGGTCTATCTCTCCCTCTCTGTTCCTCCACCTCGCTCTCATACACCCTCTTAGTCATTCTCTCGCTTTCCATACGTTCCATATGGCCGAACCATCTCAAGTTGTTCCTTTTCACACTTTCCAGCACATCTACCTCCACACCACACCTCCTTCTTACTTCCTCATTAGTCTGTCTATCCCTCCATGTAACTCCGCACGCACTCCTTAAGTAATTCATTTCCACTGCTCTCACTCTTGGTCTGAGTCTCTCAACCAACGTCCATGCTTCGCTTCCGTAAGTCAGTGTCGGGATTACCACACTGTCATGCAAGGACTTCTTCACTTCCATACTGACCACCCTATTTCTTGTTACTGCTTTTAGCGTTCCTACAACCCTCTTCCCCTGTTGTACCCTCTCCCGCACTTCTTCATCCATAGTCCCATCTTTACTCAACACACTGCCCAGATACTTAAAAGAGTTGACGATCTCCATAGCCTGACCGTTCAGCTTCACCTCACACTCTCTGACTTCACCCCTTTCGAAGACCATAACCTTGCTCTTCCCCGCATTTACCTTCAAATTCCGTTTTTCGCACACTGTTCCAAACTCATTTACCAGACCCTGCAACTCCCATTCATTATCACTCATCAAAACTGTATCATCCGCAAACAGCAGTATAGGTAGCTTCCACTCAATTCCCTCCCTTTTCAGCAATACACCAACATCCACTGCTCTTGATAGTATTTCTTTTATGACTCCATCCATATATACAGTAAACAACCACGGGGACATCACACACCCCTGTTTCAAACCAACATTCAGGTCAAAGAACTCGCTCTGCTCACTCTCCACACGTACTGCCGCCTTTACACCCTCATACATGCTCTTCACTGCTTTCAGCAACTTGCCCTCTACTCCGTATATTCTAAGTACTTTCCACAAACCTTCTCTATCCACTCTGTCATAGGCCTTCTCCAAGTCCATAAAGGCAACATACACCTTTTGTTTCTTCTCCAGATACTTCTCCATAACACAATTCAGGGTAAAAATCTGATCTACACATCCTCTTCCCTTCCTAAAACCTCCCTGCTCGTCGCCTATCCATTTCTCCGTTCTCACTCTCACTCTCTCAATCACTACCGGTACCCTACTGTATACCTTCCCTACTACGCTTAGAAGACATATTCCTCGGTGGTTACCACACACTCCTCTTTCCCCTTTGCCCTTATATAGGGGGACTATTATGCCAGTCTTCCAGTCATCGGGTGCACTCCCCTTCTCCCATGCTAGTTTGCACATTTTCCATACCCATTCTATCACTATCTCACCACCATACCTCAACATTTCCCCACACACTCCATCTGTTCCTGGTGCTTTCCCCAACTTCACTCTTTTCATGGCTTCCCACACTTCTGACCTCCTGATCCCCACCTCCTCCTCCACTACTTCTCTTCTTCTCCCTCCCATACCATATCCAGCTATGTTTGCTGGCTCTTCATTCCTTACATTTAGCAACTCACTGAAGTAATCCCTCCATCTTTCAACTCTCTCTTGCTTCTCGGCTAGCATTCTCCCATTCTTATCTTTCACACCCTTACTGTTTCCCTTGCTACCTTCCCTAACTTTCTTGACTTCTTCCCAGAACAGTTTCTTACTCTCCCTCCATTTTACACTCAGGTGCTCGTTTCTGTCTCTCGGAATCTTCATTCCCTCTACTACCCAACCACTCTCTATATGCTTTCTTCTTTTCTTCCACAGCTATTCTTACCTCTTCTGTCCACCATGCTGTACCTTTCACTCCCCTCCCTCTTCTCCTCACTTCACACACCTCCTCACATGCTGCACAGATCTCATCCTTAAACACCTTGCTCATCTCCTCCACTTCCTCCATAACTTCCAGGTCGAACCCACCTAGTCGTCTTTCCACTGCTCTCCTGTACTCCTCCCTGACTTCCTCCTCCTGCAACCTCTCCACCCTCCTCACCATTCCACCCTCCTCTCGCCTCCCTCCAGCTTTCCTCACCCACTTCTTTTGTATCCAAACCTTAGCTACCACTACATAATGATCAGACAGACCCCCTCCAATACCCCTATACACCCTAGCATCCATCACAGATATCTTCATTCGTTCATCCACACATATATAATCAATCAATGATTTTCGTTCCACCACTGTCTTATCCTTCATCGTCAACATCCGTTTCCACGTGTACCTGTGGATCATTCTGTGTCGGAAGAAGGTGTTGGCTATCCACAGCCTCCTCCCCACACATACGTCCACAAGTGCACTACCATTCCCATTCACCTCTGATGGTACCCCCCACCCTCCCACCACTCCCTCAACTTTCCTATCACCCACCTTACCATTCATATCCCCAATTAGAAATATTCTTTCGTTCTTGTCAAACTTCTCCAGGCACGCCTCCACATTCATCCAGAACTCCTCTTTCTTTCTTTCAAGTATATCCTCTGTCGGGGCATACACGCATACAATCAATACAATATTTTTAACATGAGGTTGCTTATAATAATTTGTACCTCTGCAGTTTCTCCATGGCTAACGAAAAAGGTCACATTCCTAAGAAGCCCCAACCAAAAAGGCCAAGCTTCTGTACAGAACAAATGCCACACCATTACCCTTATGGTGACCCTATCAAATAATCAAAACAACCACACTTCTTAACCCAATTCCCGCGGGGCCCCTCATATGACGGAGATGATTCTCCGGCTATTTTGTAGCCTGTGAGCCAGGCCAGCTTTTGCAAGCAGCACGGATGGACGTCAGCCGGAGCCTACAGACCCCGCCACGACACTGAGGTTTGTGTGAGAGAGAGTTCACTTATGTGCAGCGTCACACATAGCGAAAACAGAAAATAATTGGTAATTATTAGCGATTTTGCCTCGGCCTATCGGATTTGGTAATTTTTAGCAATTTTGCCCTTCGTTTGCAAGATCCTTACAAGAAAACCAGACGTCGTACAGGGATGATTCAGGAGTAATTTGAAAGCTATTACCGTACTTTCACGAATACATAATTGTATTACGCTCTGGCTTTTGCTTATGCATGAATATGAGCAGGGAATGAAGGCAATTTCGGGCAATTATGCCTACTCGTACAGGAGTCCTTGGAGCGGCTTCGGTCGCGCCGGGAATTTCCACACCTCACACCACACACACACATCACACAGTTTTTCCTACACCGAGAAATGACTCTCCGGCTGTCATTTCTCGAAGACTTCTTCTAGCCGGAGACATTGAGAGCAACCCCGGACCCACCTACATATACATATGTCCAACTTTCTCAAAACCCATCGCTTCGAGTCGCCACACTAATGGTTCAGTTCTCTGCAATTCATGCAGGAACTGGACCCACTTCACCTGCACAACACTTGCCTCCAAGAAACACTACACGAACACCTGGACCTGTTCCTCATGCCCCTCCCTCTCCCAGTCAAATCCCTCGCCTAAAACCCGTCCACCTCTCCTCCCCAACCCACCTAACCTTCCCATATCATCCACTCCCCCCCCCTAAAACCTGTCCACCTCTCCTCCCTAACCCACCTAACCTTCCCATACCATCCACATCCTCAACTCAACATACCACACCCCATCCTAATCCATTCCAACCCCCATCTGCTCCCCAATCCCCACCCCCCCCTCACCCCCCCCCACCCCCCGCCCCTCCCTCACCCCCACCCCCAACCCCTCTCTCACCCCCACCCCATCCTCGTGCAGCAGCACCCAACATACATCATGCACATAACATTAACATTCTCCAATTGAACATAGATGGCATCAACACAAAGAAACTCTCACACTTCATCAAACAACACAACATACACATTGCCATCTTACAAGAAACAAAACTCCGCACAACACAAAAAACACCCACATTTCATGATTTCACCAACATCAGACAAGACCGGGCTGTCGGCGGAGGCGGTGGACTCATCACCCTGGTACACAAAGAAATATCATACATAGTTACCAGTGTACAAACCAAATCCCTCCTCCCCCCAAATTATAACAGAACAGAAATACAATCAATTAAAATACGCACTGGCAACAACTCCAACATAACCATCATAAACACATACATCCCTTACAGTACCAAATGAATACAGACCACACTTACAACACATCACAAACACCCCACACATCATCCTGGGTGGTGACTTCAACACCAAGACGTCGGCCTGAATTGTCGACAACCCCGACACAGACAGAGGGCTGGTACTACAAAACCAAACTGATAACCTCATCATCCTTAACCCGTTGAGACCCAGCGTCGCACGTGTTGCGTCGGCAGTCTTTGATCACCAACTCCCAGCGACGCATCACGTGCGTCCGACATATAAAAAACACTTACGTGGCTCGTAAGGTAGGAAATGGCGGGAGAATAGGAGGGGGCGGTACCGTAGTGTGTGGGGGAGCCGGGCCAGTAGGTGTGAGCGGGCCGAGACAGCCGCGCGGCTGGTGGTGGTGGGCTTAGTGGGGATAGTTTACACCCCTAGTTTACCGCCACTTTGAACCTTCATTACTCCGGTCGTATGGGAGCTAGAGGCTTGAGATTTATGTGAGATACTCCTTAGGATGTATGCCGTACAATGCCATACTCAGTTTTTACCCCTAGTGCTCCCGGGGGGGTGGCCTTGCGGGGGAGACCAATTATTAAAACCCCCCCCCCCCCCCGCCCCCCAAATGACCGAAATGAGTTTTTTTATTTGTGTGTTCATTTCTCACCATTCTCTTCCATTTTGGCTCAACAAATTTTTTTGAAGCTCCCCCCCCCCAACCCCCCACCGGCCCCCCCCCAAAAAAAAATGTCAGAGGTGATTTTTTTTTGTTTTTTTTTCATTTCTCATCCTTGTCTTCCATTCTAGCAAACAAAAAAAATAAGTGAAAATGGCTTGGGACTGGGGTGAACAAAATATTATAACTAGCCGGGGCTCAACGGGTTAACGACATCCATCAACATACCCATATTCCTCACCAAGCCCTCTATAACCCATCATCTCCAGACATCACCTTTTGCTCCCCAGAACTCGCCCCCACAACATCCTGGAGGGTGGTCAGAACCTTAGGCTCTGACCACCTCCCGATCATTATCACCACCAAAACCAGACTCACCCCAGCTAACCACAAACACACATACACCAATTATAAAAGACCTAACTGGGAAGCATTCACAAATGAGACAGAACAACACTTCACAACTCTAAACAGTACACCCATCACTAACATCAACAATGCTGTACACATACTCAATAAAACTATCCAAAACACTGACAAGAAACACATTCCAAGAGGTAACAGAAAAAGACACAACCCCAACTTCACACCAGAAATTCAAAACTTCATCAGACAACGCAACATACTGAAACACTCCCCAGCACCCCACACACAAGACATCACACAACACATCCAAGCACTCAACACCCAAACTAACAACAAAATATAAGAACAACAAAAACTAAATTGGAATAACTTCCTACAAACACTTGATCACAAAACAAATCCCAAAAAACTCTACAATACACTAAACAACATCACACTTTCCAACAGCAACACAACACAATCACATGCTGCAATCACAACAACAGACTCTACTCCTTCATGTAAACAACAAGCAAACACTCTCATCAATCACTTCTCACATGTCAGTCACCTAAAACCTCACAAAGACGACCGACGTGTCATCCGACGTAAGAGACAATTCCCCACAGACCCTGACTATACACCCTTCACCAATCACCAGACAAAGCATATCATCAACAATCTCAAGCACTCACCCGCTTGTGGCCTAGACAACATAAGCATCATACACCTCAGACACCTGGGACCACAAGGCATACAAACACTCACTAACATATCAAACTACAGTTATTCACACAACACAATACCAGACATTTGGAAGCATGGTCTCATCACCACATTCCCCAAACCCAACAAAGACCCCACGCTACCCTCCTCGCACCGCCCCATCACACTCCTTTGCTCCCCCTCCAAAGTCATGGAACGCCTAGTGTTACAACTAATTACACCCGACCTACCCCTAGCTCCAACACAACATGGCTTTAGGCCACTGCACTCCAAACACTCTTCTCACAGACCTTACACAAAGAGCTTTTGACTGCATCAACTCAGCTAGACCACCACACAGATCACTATTAGCCACACTCGATGCCATCCCCCGTCACAACCTAACAAACAAAATCTACAACACAAACATGCACAACAACACAAAAAGGTGGCTGGCCAACTTCCTAGCAGGCAGCTGTGCACACGTATCTTTTGCCGGTCAGTCATCTAAAATCAGAAACTCTCCAAACGGAGTCCCACAAGGATCCGTCCTATCGCCCGCACTCTTCAATCTGTACATGCACGATATAACTACACCCAATACGCCCCAAATAAACTTAGCCTTCTATGCAGATGACATAACACTCACATGCTATGTGGGCGGGTGCCCAACCCCGAAAAGGGTTGAAATAGGGGAGCTATCCCCCCGCCAAAGGCGGCTTTCTAAGGCCTTTCCTAGCTGATGCTGAGAGGATTGGGTTCTAGTCATGTGGTGATGGGCTGGTCTATTAGAGTGAGAACTGAGCAATCTCTGCCATACCCATAGCTTACTCTGACTGTTCCTTTTACTTATATATTTTCTAGATCTCAAGTGACGGCGTCTCTAACGTGGATTGACCTCCCAATCTACCAAGATTGGAAGCCAAAGCATCACATTTTTCCCTTGCCCCTCAACTTTCTCTTCATAATTGCTGAGGGACACAGGGCCCTGGGTGGGGCTTTGGTTTCCCGGGCATTTCCGCACCCTCCTCAGCTCCCCGCCATGGAGTGGCTTCGGTCACCCAGGCTTTATTGTGGTCGGCGGGGAGGGTTCTGTGGGGGTGCTCGGTTATGGCCTTGGCCTTGCTCAGGGCCTTGGGGCTGTTCGGCCAGGCAGCTTGGGGAACAACAACAACAACAACAACACTCACATGCACACACCATGACCCAAAAAGAGCAACAGATCTTCAACCCTATCTCAACACACTACATGGCTGGTGCACTACAAACAGACTTAATCTACCCCCAGCCAAATCCACCGCAAACCTGCTCACAAGCTGGACAGGAGAACACAAATACATCCCTCAACACACCATAAACAACACACCCCTAACACATACACACACACACAAAATCCTAGGAGTAACATAAGATACTCATATGACATTCAAACAGCACACCACAAACATTAAAAAGAAATGACACCCAGACTTAACGCCCTCAGGTCACTTGCTCACACAAAATTTGGACACAACAAAGAAACTACCACCACAGTATATAAACAATACATAAGATCAGTGATCATGAGAGGCACTCAATTCCTGGCAGTAGCCTCCACGAACCAAGACCACCCACTAAACTACATGGCAACACACCCACAGATACCAAGAAATATCAAAACAACACCCAGCACACGGTATCACACACAATTACTGTCCTCTCTCCCACCCCGAACCACCTTCCAGAAGCACATCCATACTCATATCTCTCGCCGATCCATCCACTCACTCACAGACAACACGCAGCTGCAAGCACGACCTCCAGAAATTCATCCTTCCGAATCCTCCCTTCCTCGCGAGGACAGAGTCCACCTGGCCAGGCTGAGATGCGAACACCATCCAGCTCTCCTGAGCTATCAGAAGAGACTGGATGACTCCGTTGTCGATGCCTGCCCGGGATGTAACACAGCACCCCATACCATTAAACACATAATAGAAGACTGCATTTCACACAACCACTTACGCCAACAACACAATCTACACTCAATGAGAGCTCTGTGGGAAAGCCCGATCGTGGCCCGAGTCCTCAGGGACTCGGGGCTGTTCGGCCAGGCAGCTTAGGGAACAACAACAACAACAACAACTCGTACAGGATTAATAGCTTTAACCAAAATGGTCACACTCCTTAATGGTCTAAGTGGCCATAGCCAAAATGTCTACACTATATTCCTTCTGTACTTTCTCCATGCCCGATGAGATACATGATATTTTGATATATGTGGCACAGCCCTTGTATCCAACACAATACCCTGCGTGCAACCCCGCTCGAACCCCGCACAACGTTGCTTGCAACTTTAATTATTATTGTTATTATTATTTCAGCTTCCTCCCTAGAACTCCATCAAGCTTTAAAACAATACCCCCAAGACCACCCTTCGAGATAAATTTGTGATTTTTTGGTAGAAACATGCCATTGCCAAAGGCCGTTTCCTCCTAAATTGCAGGCTCGCTATCGCTTGCTAGTAAAATATCGACACCTAAATGGCATAACAGGTTTTAACCCCTTCAGCACAATGACGCCTTTTTACCTTTGATGTTGGCTAAGATAAGATGGTGTTACGCAGTTTAAGAAGGACCTACCTATGTTACTAAGAGGGTATATTGAGCTCATATTTACCCATTTGAATCATATAGGTAGATTACAAACTAAAGAAAATCAAATAATGATAACCAGAATATGTTGAGAATTACGTAATGGGAGTGAAGGGATAAACATCGCCAAACTAATGGGACGAATGCCTTAAAATCTCAAAACTAAATCCTCTTACGATATTCTTTGTACGTGGCTGTTGAAGAAAGAGGACAGTGGGGTTATTTGTTGTGACAGCAGATTCCGGGGCAGCCAGGTGAAGCTCGCACCTGGGACTTGAGTAAACTGTTTAGATCGGACCTTTTTTTTATGTTTTCCCTCACGCTAGCTGTCATTTTATCTTGTATTCCGGTTCTACCGTTGTTATTATTGATATTCGGCTTGTACAGTAGGTTCAATATTTTATGTTCGTAGATGTTCAGCCTTTGATTATTCTTCACTCTAACTGACATTATTCTCTTGCATTGCTGTTCTACTATTGTTATTAATGTTATTCGTATTTTACCTGGGAGTTGAGTAAACTGTTTAGATTGGACGTCTTTCCCCCCTCACTCTAGCTGTCATGTTCTCTTGTATTCCTGTTCTACTGTTGTCATTATTATTATTCATGTTTTAGGTTCAATATTTTACAGCCTTTGAATTGTCTCCGCTCTAACTGTCATGTTCTCTAGTATTCCTGTTTCACCGTTGCTATTATTGTTATTAATGTGTTACCTGGGACTTGATTAAACTTTTTAGATCTGGAATTTGTTTTCCTCACTCTAGCTGTCATGTTTTCTTGTATTCCTGTTCTAGCGTTATTATTATTATTCGTATTTTAGGTTCATTATTTTATGCTCGTAGTTATTATAATAATAATAATAATAATAATAATAATAATAATAATAATATTTATTCAGTTAGCATTTTACAATGTTGGTACCACATAGGTCATAGTATGTTACAAATATGACATGTACAGTTGGTCAAAGTTCCAGCTGACCCACCATCGCTCTGGGGCTCGCAGAATTAGCTGGCAATACTGGTGTAGTGGTGCAGGGATACCACTTGCCATTAATGTGTTACCTGTGTCTGTCCTGTATATTACTGCAAATTAGACTATGTAATATTCACGTTGTGAAGACTAAATGCTCCTTCATTAAGTAGCCACAAATAAAACAGAAATATGTATTCATATAAAATCGAGTAAAGTATGTTGTGGCAGCCAGCAGGTTTTATATGCGTTGACAATCAGTGGATATAATAACTTTAATATTTAAGCAAATCTACGAACTTTGGGTGAATGTTCGGGATCATACATAGCGATGTAAGAATTTTTATTTGAGATAGGCTTGCTTTCCCTTGTTTAGTGTATGTTCTAACAATGATATAGCCGAAATCAGATCTACCAATCCCAATCTTTATACACATTCCTACACCAGTATTGCCAGATAATTCTGCGAGCCCCAGAGCGAGGGTGGGTCAGCTGGAACTTTGACCAACTGTACCAGCTTTGCATAATTCCAACTAAGGATAGCCCAATAAGGCCGTTAGGCGTATTTCCATTGGGGTCCTTGTGGGATTAGGTTAGCTGGGAAAAATGGGGAGGTTACAAGAAGTAGATACTTTAGAGAAAGTATTTCTAGGGGGTTATATTAAGATACCTTATAATCTATTGTTGGATTGGTAAAACAAAAATCAGTAATCATTTCAGTTTGTTTTGCCTATCTCTTGTGTCGTATTTAGTAGTATACATAAGCTTGGTGCTCCCTTCTCGCAGCTGTCCGGTTCAGGTGCTCCTTCAGGCTACGTCTGAAGGAATACAGTGTTCTCTTTTCACGGACTGGCTGGGGTAGGTTGTTCCAGTCTTTGATGGCAGTGAAGAAGAATGTTAGCTTACCCTGTCCTTGGATTCTCGGGGCCGTAAAATGATACATCCTATTCCTTGTATTGTGTCCAATCCTCTCATTTGCTTAAACAAAATTACAATTTAAATACTCTGGAGCCCTATCATAAAGCATCTTGTATGCATTCATGAGTCTGATTTGTTTGGCCCTGTCAGAGACATTGAGCATACCAAGTGACTGAAGTTGTTCCTGGCCAATATGCGATCTGGGTCCTAGATTCAGCATGAACCTAACCATTTTATTTTGAGTGACCTGAAGTTTGTGCTGTGCTGATTTAGATGATGCAGAGTACCAGGATGACACAGAATAGTCAAAATGACATTGAACAAGCGCTTGGCATAGGGTCTTTTTGGTCGCCGCTGGCAAGCATCCCACCTGTCTATACAGGTATTTAATACGTGCTCTACATTTACTTATGATCGATTCCAAGATTGTTTCACCTGACAGAGTCGAGTCCAGTTTTAGTCCGAGATATTTCACTTGTGACACTGTTGTTATGGGAATATCATTACAGTTGACCGAGAAGCCCTCAATGTCTTTCAATTTTCGTTTTGTTCCACATAAGATGGCTTCTGTCTTGCCCAGGTGAAGAGATAGTCTATTGTCCACTAGCCAATCACTACACGATTCTAGTTCTTTAGAAAGTGAGGCGGCAATACTTATTGGGTCTTTTCCTGAAACCAGAAGCACACTGTCGTCAGCATACAGTAATAATTTACACGATACGCTCAGTTCCATGTCGTTCACATAGCAGAGAAAGAGTAAGGGACCAAGGATGCTTCCCTGCGGGACCCCACAGTTAATTGGCATACGATCAGAAAAAGTTAGCCTTTGATTTTGTCACTTTAGCTGTCATGTTCGCTTGTATTCTTGTTCTATACCCTTGGTGTTATTTTTATTCGTATTTTAGCTTCAGTATTTATGCTCGTAAATGTTCAGCCTTTGATGAGTGTTTTGTTCTTGTCTTATTAACACTCAGCATCAAGATCTCATTAATCTGCAATATATCGCCTTTATTCTGATTCACTGTTAAGGTTCCAAGTTGTTGTTTGCAGGTATTCAGTTATTTATGAGTAAATCATTTATATATGCTACCTTTTACTTGCTTTCTTTCATTGTCACGTTCTCCTATAGTCGTGTTGATTTCGTATCATCATCATACAGGATCAAGTTTACCTATCTATGATCTTTAAGTGTCCGGTCATTCATGAGAAAAGTTTTAAAAGGCAATTGGTTTTCCATTTAGTGATGCTCAATAATAATTATCATCACTAAGGCTGATCATGCCGTGGTAATATCGTCAACAAATATGGGTATGCGACAGGTTCAAGTACAGTCACAATCACACTTAGCGTTTTGTCTTCACAATTGCAGTATATTATATATTATGCCAACATAATGCAGTAAATAGAATCCCTAACAAACACCCGAATGTCAGTGCTTTCATCACGCATGTGAAAGACTTTCCATTATTTGTGTATATATAGATAATTATCGTTAAAATTATGGACGAAGGGCTCGACTTTGAGTATGATCTACAAGTCTCTGACAGGAATCAAGGGCAGCTATAAAAATTAAATTCATATTTTGTTTATTATTAACTATATTAACCCTTAATTAGCGGCTCACCACATAAGTCGAGTTAAATAAAGCTGGACTATGTGGCGGCGCTCGACATAACTCGAGTGGCAATTTCAACACGTAATGTTGCTGAGAGAGAGAGACAAGTGGTGGCAGGAGACTAGCGAGCGTATGACTGCTCCAGACCACCGCGGCGAACCTACTGACACGAATCTCAGCTCCCTCCTCCCTCTCTCACTCGCTACATACTGAATTATATGGGGAAAGTACCGAATTACATGCTTTTTGCACTCGCGTTTCACGGTTATTGCAAGAAAACTAGCCATCATAAAAGGATCGTTATGGTGTCATTCGAAAGCTCTGTTTATGCCCTTTCAGGGATAGGTACTTGTTTTACGTTCTGGGTCTTATTTAGGCATGAAAATGATCACGTAAACAGCCCTATTTTGGCTAAAAACACCCCGCTGTGCGGTACATATAAATAAACCGCATAGGCCGCTCGTAAGGTGTTAATTATCATCTCTAGGAGTGTGAGTAACAGAACTGCTGATTTTATCTTAAAACTTTACTTGTCATTAGTGATACCCCATATGGATTATGCTGTTCAATTTTGGTGTCCTTATTACAGAACGGACATAGATTCATTGGAGAGAGTACAACGTAGAATGACAAAAATGATCCATAATATTAGAAATCTTCCGTATAAAGAAAGGTTGAAGAAATTAGGCTTACATTCGTTAGAGAGACGCAGAGTTAGAGGGGATATGATAGAGGTGTTCAAGTGCGTTAGTGGGATTAACAAAGGGGACATGACAAAATTATGTACTAAAGCTCAGTGATAGCGAAAGAACTCGTACCAATGGTTTCAAATTAGATAAATTTCGTTTCAGAAAAGATATAGGCAAATATTGGTTTGGTAACAGAGTTGTAGATGGGTGGAATGGACTACCAAGTGCTATAGTGGGATTAAAAACGGTAGGGAGCTTTAAGATCAAATTGGATAAGCATATGGACGAGAAGGGTTGGGTGTGAAGGGGGATCAGCCGGGTTGGGCCAATCAGAGTTCTGCAGACCCCCGTAATCCTGCGTTAATCTCTAACCGTTTTGGTAAGATGATCCTCAGGGTATTAGAGTGTTGAGCCTATAATTGGGCTTTGTAATTGGGGTTGTGTGGGACAGGGATCTGCCTTGCTTAGGCCAATTGGCTTTCTGCAGACTCCCATTTTCTTATGTTTTTATGTTCTTATGTTCTTATATTATGTTAATCTCAAATCTATTTATCCATTTATTAATATATTATGCCATACCATTATAATACGATATATAATTCTTATGAGATAAATAAAATATACTCCGGTGATGTTTAAAATCTAATATAAATGTCATCTGATGACAGTAGTAAGCAGACACTGTTCTACCTGCGTCGTAAGAGCTAGGTCATTCATTGACACACTTTGACGGGATAGGAAGCATGGTGGGAGAGCAATATAAATTAATTCAGTGTAGCATGACGTATTTCTTCTAATTTATTTGTCTACCATTAATCAATGTTATTCAATTTTGGTAGGAATTGTAAGAGTCAGAGGGTTCATTGAGATAAACTACTATACACTCGCTTCCTAGAGGGCCTTGCAAAGTTGAATAATAACGTCCAATCTTAGCTGAAATATAGTAAAATATTCTTCTTCTTCTTCCTCCTCCTCTCTATATACTACAGTAGCACCCGTTGAGCAACTTTAGCCAGGCCAGTGCCAGGGAGACTGCCAACCTGTTACTAAAGATATGACAGGGGCATCACAAAATATAGCCTTACGCAAAAAACAAACAAACAAACAAAAAAACACAATACTACTACTACTACTACTACTAATAATAATAATAATAATAGCCTATAACTAAAAAAAAAATACAGTAATTAATAACTACCAGTATATAAATAAATATATATATATACATATAAAGCAATGACTAGCATCATTAACCCATTCTCTGCGGGCTTATTTGAGCTATTTAGGGCATATTCAGGCACTCCTGAATGATTATTCAAGCATCTGCATTAAATGAACTGTATTCTGCCGAAAACTAGCCGAAAATAGCTTCAAAATGAGACCAAAATGAGCTTCGTAGGTGGCGGGGTTCACCCGCAGCGTTGCCATAGACATTCGGGAAAACCGCTAATTATTAGCTCTCGCTCGCTCGGCAACACTGTTGTGAGACACCCGCGCGAGACACAGTCTCCCTCAGTGAGCGGCTGGCTGCTCTGAGGGTCGGAGGGAGGTCCCTTACGTTCCAGCCCACTGACACTCGATTTCTACGGCTTTTACTGGCTTTTAAAGCCTGGAAATTGCTGTAAATTGCCTATGCATTCCAGAACGTCACCCGCAGGGAAAGGGTTAAAAAGAAAGAAATATGTATAAATAAAGTAGATGTGCCGTTTTGCCCAAAATCAAAACGGCATACCCAACTCTGCGATGGGTTACCATCATCACTACTAATTACCATCATCAATCACAATCAACATAATCACTACTACTGCCATCATCACTACAACTGCCATCATCACTACAACTGCCACAATCATCACGAGTACTGTCATCATCACCATTACTATGATCATCATCACTACCGTACTACAATTATAATCATCACTACTACTCTCACCATCATCACTGTCCATTGTCACTACCATCTTAATCACTACTATCATCATTGATACTACAACTATCAACCATCATTACTAATATCATCACCACCATCTTACAATCATCATTACTACTGTTAACATCATCACTACTACTATAACCATCATCATTACTACTGTCACAAATATTACCATAATTTATTCTACTGTCACCATCATCACTACTACTGCCATCATCACCATTACTATGAACTTCATCACCACAACTATCGTCATCATCACTAAAAATTTCACCATCCTCACTACTACTCACCATCATCACTAATACTAACACCATCGTCACTACCATCATCACTACTGTCATTATTATCACTACAACTATCATCATTACTTGTCACCATCATCACTACTATTATGACCATCATTACTACTACTGTCACCATCATATCTACTACTGTCATCATCATCACTACTGTCATCATCATCAATACAACTACAACCATCATCACTACAATTATCACCATTGTCACTACTATCACCATAAATCCAAATATTACTACCATCACTTCTAATGCCAACTAAACTAACTTAACCCTTGTCTAGCGGGGGGTCTGTGGCCGTTTTCAGGCCATTCTGACTGCTATATCAACCATCAGCATGAAAGGAACTGTATTGTGCCGAAAACTAGGCGGAAATCACTACACAATGACACCACATACAGCTACGTAGCACTCGTGGAGCCCTGACAGTGTTACCTCAAAGATGGAAGTTTAGCGGATTTTGCTACATTGTTCACTTTTCGCGAACTATTGGTCACACTGTCATCCTCCCGTGCGGTGGGGGAACTGGAGTTAGTGTGGGCCGGGAGGCCACAGATGTCGGACGTATGGTTCATTACTGTTCCACCCATTTTCACTCGATTTTCACCCATTTTTCACCCGTTTTTTGCCAGTTTCTTTAACTCGACTTATGTCGCGTGCCGCTAGTTAAGGGTTAACCTAGCAAATACGTAGCGAGATGTTTTCGCTCCCAGAACGAATGCGTTCTTAGTGTCAGTAAGAACGCCATCATTGCTGGGGGGGGGCAAAACCATATTTTGGACCTAAAATCATAACTATTGCATAGCCTAAATTCAAAAAATATTTTTGACTGACGTTTGCATTCACGCAACAAATGTTCGTGTGAAATTTGGCGAAAATCCGTCCAACGGTCTAGGAGGAGTTCCGAGACAGACGGACGACGACGACGACGACGACAGACATTTTTTCCCACTATACGGGGGGGCGATACCAAACTTTGCTTACGCAGAGTTGATAAAACACATTCAGAAAATAATAATACTTCTAGTTTTCTTAATGAGTCGGATGTTTGCTTTATGAAGACAATGAGCATTGGCTATTTAAATCCCACAATTAATTGACCACTTGCGAGTTTCAGGCTATAAGGAAGTTGAACTCATAAACATCGCTATCAAACAGAAATGCAATAATAATGTAGGTTTGTGATGGATAAAAGATATGTTGAATTGGGTTTTATGTATTTATAAATGTACTACAACTGTATTTAATCTGGTAAGTCTGCTAAATATTGATGACTACAGCTTCAACTTCCATATAACGAAACTTGCAAATAGTTAATTGTAGGGAAAGCGTGGCAGTATGTGTGTGGATAGTGACGTAACGGGGTTGAGTAAGACCTGTAGGATTGCTAGCCTGCAGGAGAATAGAAAAGACAGGAGAAGAAGCCAACAGTAGAAATGGGAATATATACAAGCTTCCCATGCTTTAGAAGAAAACAGAACAGAGGAGTGCCCCATGACCTCAGGTCATTTCCGTTCTCTAAAGACCAGGAAGTTAGGTCAGTCACCCATACAAAAGAGTGGGAAGCTGGGCCAATCACCATTGAGCTTTCAAACCATCTCGACCTATCACCAGCCTCCATTCGACCAACAGCCAGACTTGCAGAATAACGAACAAATGCTTATGCAAGTTAGACATCAGAGACTGGAATGTTATAGAAACAAGTGGGGATACTAGGACCTCCCTTGCAGTACCGTTCCGGAGAACTCAACATAACCCCGAGAACCTAGAGAAGAACAGAGATATCAACTTCATCATTAATAACCCCTGATTATCATAGAATCACGGAAGTTACAATTATCTCTTACCTAGACCTTGTAACCACCATGAGAGTATTAAATAAAATACTTAAAATAATTATGTACAAACCTATAACCACCATGTATTTTTAGACTAAGTATTACCTTCACAAATTACATCACAACCATTCACTATTTCCTTTTAGAAGAATTAAGTTACTACAAGTAAAACCTGAGAAATAACTTGAACATAGTCTCACTGAAATTAAAGAAAGTAAGCACCTCTACCTAAGTAATATTCCTAAGGCTGAAAAGCACGGAGTATCTAACTGAAGTAGAAACTGCCTCCCCCTCCCCCTCGAGACTACAGCGAGACCTGCTGTGTTCCTTCTGATTCCTGTTCGTGAGAAGCAGTTCCCCCTGAAGTCCAGACAGCCGAATCTACTATCCACGTCGGCCAGACTTGCACTCGAACTACTATCCTCTTAACCTACCCTAAGTGTCTCTGAGTGTCTTACGTTGTGATTATTGATGTGAAGGTAAGGTAAAATATGCGAGTATTCCAGTGTTAATTCTAATGTAGATCTGTGCCCAAGATCGATATTTATTGCGTTATGTATTAATCCTTCAGAAGTCATATTAATTATTGAGTTAGATCTGTGCCCAAGATCTAGTTTTAACTTGTGTCTAACACCTTATAAATCGTATTACGCATACGTTACATACTCGTGTTAACTGATATCCAAGCCGAATACTCACAGATTTTTCTTGTATATGTCCATTCTATTATGTATGTAACAAGTTGAAGTTGAAGTGTATACCGTGTATCTATTCCCTACTCAAATCTAACTTTTACCTAGAACCTGCGCTCAATTTCATATTTAATTAAACTCAGATTCTCATTCCTTAGAAGAAATATTATTGATTAGAATCATAATTTAAATCTAATTTCTTCGAAAATCCAATTTACGCTTTATGATCCTGTGCGTTAAGTTGTTTATTCAGGAATAACTTATTTGCTTATTCTGCTATCAAATAGATAATTTCGATCCATCTCGTCTAGGAATTCTAGCTTTGTATAGATCTGTTATCTAATTATTTCACCATCTCGAATACAACGCCAATTCGTTCTGTATTCCTTATAGGAATCTGTTAACTAGTTCAGAACTCCTTCATACCTTACCAGGTATTTCCAACTAAGTGCAACTTCGTCGTGTATGCCATATGTTACTAATAGTATTATTATAACTATTAGTACATGCTATTTTATTTATGCGTTCCTTAACCTCCTGTAGTCAAAATATCATTTGATTCAGGTCAGGTTTTATTCAACATTTAATTCTTATTCAGTAGATCTAAATCATTAAATCTAAATTCCTCGACCCGTGAGATTATTATTACATATACAAAGTTAATAAATTGTATGTTCATAATATCATTTTTCTCGCAACAAACTAACTACGTAATTAATTGTAAAAACAATTCAGCTCCCTTCTCCTTTTTAAATTAAAGTATTCCTCCCATATTCAAGATAAACATCGCATTAACCGCATAAACTATTTTCCGCACCTCAGTCTAGTAGATGACCTGTTGACATACCTGGTCATATTTATTTACGCGCGGCCTCTTTCATATTTCTTGGACGCCTCTCGTCTCGCGCTCTTGAACGATGACTATAGAAATCTTTGTGCGGTTAACCATATTGTTGAATAAATAATTCCCGAGTTCAATTCAATACTTCTTGAACTTATTAGAATACTTCATGATAGATACTCAACTCTCATAAATATTATTATCAAGGAGTTATTCTATGTATATGTACTGTATGTCTATATATAGTTGCATATTTCCACAGTAATACTATCCATTATTTTATGTTCATTAGTATGTTATTCAGAGACCTTTGTGTGTTCTAAATATATGCAGTGCTTTACTTACTATTGCTTATATTAGTTAAGTAAAGTTTAAGTTCACATTTCAGGTCCAGATATATATGTGATTAAGACACCTATTGTATAATAACTAACTACACCAGATTCTCTTGCTACTCCCAAATAGTAGCTAAGTGAACCTAATGATCTCTTTCTATACCATTTAATAAATGAGAGTATATAATCATCTGTGTGTGTTTCTTGTGTTTATTACAACCTGATTGAGTAAATAATTGTGAATAAGAACGTGTTCGATGTGTTCCTGTTGAGCATATATTGAGTCTAAAAGTCCATAGTTGGATTTGAGTGAAGACAATAACGAAGCTAAGTTGTATTACAACCCGGCATAACACTGGCGGCAGCGATGACTCGATACGGCATAGCAACGAGTGTTTCTTATATAATTTTTTTTTAAAGTACTCAGTCAGCATTTTCACACAATATTCACCATGGCAGCAATTATATCACTTGATATTCCGGCGTTCAAGCCAGAAGATTATGACATATATACATACCTGGAAATAGTCAAACCGGTCCTGGACATTATGTTCGGAAATGAGGACGCTTCCAAGATCCACACGATAGTAGTGAAACTAGGGAAATATGCAACCAAGGTATCAGGGTATGTGCATGATAACATGCCTGGGTTAACCTGGGCACAATTTGAAACGTATGTAAAGACCGCTATTAATCCAGTACTTGGTCAGACCATTGCCGATAAAAAATTTCATGAGATCAAATATTCAGGAGATTTAGACGGCACAATTGAGCAACTGCAACAAATAGCGATCAATGCGTTCCCAGAAGAAACCGCAGCACAACGGAAGAAGATCGTGTTCAAGGTGTTAAGTGTGAATTGTGTGACCTGTCAGTCACAGTGGGCTGGCAGCCATCTTGGAACTACAGCAGCCATCTTGGAACAGTTCCAGTGAAAACCTCCAGGTGGCCATGGAGTTGATCAGCCATTTTGTGTGAGGACAAACAGGACAGCTGCTTCAGTAGTCAGCCACATGTGAGTGACTTAGCATGGTAGCAGAGCGTAGTTCTGCCATGAAGTATAGTGAAGCAGAGCAGCCATGGCTTCTTCTAGTTTGAAGTCCCCTCCAGTGTTTAGTAATAATGTGAAAGATTATGAGGAATGGAAAAAGGACTTAGAATTGTGGACTTTGCTGACTGATCTATCCAAGAAAAAGGTGGCTATTGCTGTTCACTTGTCGTTGACTGGTCGTGCTAGACAAGCCTCATCTGAATTATCAATTGATGAATTGAAAGCTGAAGAAGGAATCAAAGCATTAATTGTCAAACTAGATAGAGTATTTCTTCAAGATAAGAACTGGCGGTGTTTTAACAACTATTTAGAATTTGAAAACTGTAAACGAAAAAATTACCAGTCAGTTGATGAATTCTTGAGTGAATTTGATAAAAGACATTACAAACTGAAAGAATGTGGTGTTGAAATTCATGATGCGGTTTTGGCTTGTAGATTGCTGAAAAGCTGTAACTTAAGTGATGTTCATTTTCAACTTGCATTGTCTACAACAGCAACAATGACCTTTGAGAATATGCGAGCTACAAATAAGAGACTATTTGCTGATAGTGGAGTTGCTGCTGTGCCTAGATCCAATGATGACTTGGGTATTGGGGCTCGAGCTGTGAAAGTGGAACCAATGTTGGTAAATGATGCATACTACAGCACTTCTGGCAGTCGACGCGGCAGTGGAGTTCGTCGTCCATTTCATGGTCGAGGGGGCACCTACCAGGCAGGCAGGAACAGGAGAGGGGGTAGGACTAATCCAGTTGGTACTGACGGAAAAGTATCTGAATGTTATGTCTGTGGTTCGAAAATGCATTGGGCAAGGGAGTGTCCTCATTCTACAAGGGAGTGTCCTCATTCTACAGGTAATTCTCGTTATGATAGTAAGAGAGAGAACGCTACATGTCAAGATGAAGAGGAAGTGCAGATTACATTGATGGCTTCAGAGGTGAACTTTGATGACAAGATTGACATTCTTTTTGGCGAAACAATCGGAGCCATGATTCTTGATTTAGGTTGTTCAAAGACAGTTTGTGGTAGAGAATGGCTTGACTCTTATTTAGACACGTTGGAAGAGAAGGAGTTTCAGAAAGTTACTTATGCGTCTTCAACATCAGTTTTCAAATTTGGTGATGGCAGACGGTGGCCTTCTTTGAAACGGGTAATCATTCCATGTGTCATTGCTGGCAAGATTGTCAATATTTCTACAGATGTAGTTGAATGTAACATTCCCCTATTGCTGAGTAAAGCATCAATGAAGACTGCAGGGATGATCATTGATACAAACACTGATACAGTACTGGTGTTTGGTTGCAAAGTAGATTTGTGCACAACTTCCATTGGACATTACATGCTCCCAATTGTTCATCCTATTTATGGTGCTAAGATGGAGAGCATCCTTTTAAGTGTGGATGATGATAATACTGATGCAGTGGCCAGAAAATTACATCGCCAGTTTGCTCATCCTTCTTCTGAAAAGCTAAAGAAATTCTTGAAGGATGCAGGTCGTACTGAGCCGAACCTTTTGAAATCTGTTGACAAGGTTACGAATGAATGTGAAACCTGTGTCCGTTATAAGAGACCCCGTCCATGTCCTGTAGTGTCTTTGCCACTTGCTACCACATTCAATGAAACAGTGGCAATGGACTTGAAAAGTTGGAATGGATTACACTTCCTTGTTATGGTTGATCTGGCAACTCGCTTCTGTTCTTCTACAGTTTTATCAAATAAAATGGCTGAATCTGTGGTGAATGCCTTGTTTACAAGTTGGATATCAACTTTTGGCGCACCTCACAAGTTCCTCTCAGACAATGGTGGAGAATTTAATAATGAAGTTATGAGATGTCTTGGAGACCATTTTGGTATTAAATTGATGTGTACTGCAGCTGAAAGTCCTTGGTCAAATGGTGTGTGTGAAAGATTGAACTATATACTTGGGATCAGTGTGCAGCGCATTGTTGATGACACCAAGTGCAATGTCCACGTTGCTTTATCCTGGGCCACTGCTGCACGAAATGCTCTTCAGAATGTTCATGGTTTTTCCCCGAACCAGCTGGTCTTTGGTTGTAACCCTGCATTCCCTAATGTAATGACTGGTGAGCCTCCTGCACTTGAAGGGAGAACTTCTTCACAAATTGTTACTGACAACCTCAATGCTATGCATGCTGCTAGACAGGACTCTTTAAGAAATGAATCAAATGAAAGAATATGTAGAGCTTTGTTACGTCAAGTGAGAGAAGATGATATATCAGATCTGAAGAATGGTGACAGTATATTCTATAAGAGACAGGATGATGATAAGTGGTGTGGTCCTGGGAATGTCAATGGTAAAGATGGTAAACAGATCCTTGTAAAACATGGGGGTACTTATTTCAGAGTGCACTCCTGTAGGCTGCACAGAATACTTGTAAGGCTACTGAGGCTGATGATGTGTTCCAAAAGGACTCCACTCCTGTATCAAGTCAGAAGAATGAGAATGCAGATAGTGATGATGAGAGTGAATTGTGTTCAGAAAATGGAAATTAAGAAGGTACTGTTGGTGCAAGCTCTACCATTGATCAGGCTTACATTACTCCAGGCAGGACCATGCCTAGTGCCAAGGCAGGCAAAAGAATAGAGTACTTTGATCTTGATGGCAAGAAATCTGTTTCAAAAATTGTAAGTAGAGCTGGAAAATTTGGAGGTTTACACACACATTGTTACAATGTTCAGAATCAACAGGGTGAAGTAGAATGGATAGATTTGTCTAAATCTGTAACCAAGTGGAGGGAGTTGCCTGATGATGAAGCTGTGCTCGTATGTAGAGCCGCAGGAGATGGTGTTTATGAAGCAAAGTTAGCTGAATTGGAGAACTGGACCCAGAATGATGTTTTTGAGAAAGTGAGAGACTGTGGACAGACGCCGGTATTTGTGAGATGGGTCATTACTGAAAAAGTGAAGGGTGAATCCACAGTCGTGAAGGCTGGACTTGTAGCTCGTGGTTTTGAGGAAGATTTGGCTAATAACCGTACAGACTCTCCAACTTGTTCTAAGGATGCATTAAGAGTTAGTTTAGCTCTAATTGCATCATCTGGATGGGAATGTCATACTGTTGATATCAGAACTGCTTTTCTTCAAGGGAACTCCATTCAGCGTGATGTTTTTCTTCGTCCACCCAAGGAATTCAATGATGGCTGTTTATGGAAGCTCAAGAAAACTGTGTATGGACTAAATGATGCTGCAAGAGCATGGTACTGTACTCTAGATTGAAAGATTTGTTACTTTCACTTGGAATGAAAATCAGTCATCTTGATCCTGCTTTGTTTTACTGGATACATGATGGGGTGTTCTCTGGTGTGATGTGCATACATGTGGATGATATTCTATGGGCTGGCACAAGTGAGTTTTATGCTTCTGTCATGGAACCTTTGAAGCAGAAAGTCAGAATTGGGTCTTCAAGTACTGACACATCATTCAGGTACATTGGTGTTAATGTTGTTCAGAATGAAAATGGCATTGGTCTGCATCAGAATGATTATGTAGATGCTCTTGGAGAAATTTCTCTTCCACATGGACGTTCAAGTCACAGAAAGGATCAACTGAGAATGGAAGAGCTAGAGGAATACTACAGAGCACTAACTGGACAACTCAATTGGTTGGGAACCCAGACACGGCCGGATATAGCATTTGATGTGTGTGACTTGAGCACAGTAATGCATAATGCTATAATTGAAGATGTTCATAAGGCAAACAAAGTTGTTCGCAAAGTGAAGAAGAATGGTGTGATGCTCCAATTTTGTGCCTTGGATAATGCAGAACAGTGCACTTTGGAATGCTACAGTGGTGCGTCATTTGGTAATCTTCCAGGAGGGGGATCACAAGGTGGATATGTGATATTTCTGGTTGACCATAATGGTAGAAGATGTCCCCTGTCCTGGCAGTCAAAGAAAGTAAGGAGGGTAGTAAAGTCTACACTTGCTGCAGAGACACTGGCTCTTTTGGATGCCGCTGAAGCTGGTATTTATTTGGCAAATCTGGTCACTGAGCTCATGAATTTGAACGATCCCCCACTTGTGAAATGTTTTGTGGATAATAAGTCTCTTGTACAGAGTCTGTACTCTACCAAGTCTGTAGACGATAAGCATCTTCGAATCAACTTGGCTGTTCTTGGGGACATGTTAAATCGTGGAGAAGTGAGCAGTGTTAGCTGGGTGCAGTCTGCACATTAAATGGCAAATGTCCTCACTAAGCGTGGTGCCAACGCAGATTTATTGATATCTGCTGTTGTTGGTGAGGCTTAAGCTATAGATTAAGAATACCTCAGCTTTTGTGTACATAGTGTAAATAAGTTTGTTCCGCATGTTTGGAAAGTTACTTGTGAATATGGTGATAAGAAATGCTTATTGAAACAAATTGGATTACCAAGAATTGGGTTATGGAGACCGTATTGGTTGCTACAAGAAAATAGAAAAAGGGGAATTTGTTAAGTGTGAATTGTGTAACCTGTCAGTCACATTGGGCTGGCAGCCATCTTGGAACTACAGCAGCCATCTTGGAACAGTTCCAGTGAAAACCTCCAGGTGGCCATGGAGTTGATCAGCCATTTTGTGTGAGGACAAACAGGACAGCTGCTTCAGTAGTCAGCCACATGTGAGAATTATGCCGGAAACAGTGGCGGATCACTTCTCCATTATTGAGCCTACGAATTATGACACGGATATGCCGGTGATAAGACGTATCATGGCTCTTAAAAAATCCAGGGAACAAGATAAGATAGCCGTGATCAGCAAGGTGACCACACATCCATCAGCAGCAGCAACACCCATAAATGGTCCAGTGGCTCCTCGTCTCAATGATAAAGCCGAGGAATGGGCCAGGATTAAGCCAGCTGATTGGAAACCATGCTCTGGACCGTGCATGTTATGGTCGTTGAAAAGATCCTTCACGGAACTAACCAAGAAACGGACCAGGACACCAAGCTGGTGGGCACAAATTTCCTGGATAAAGCCACGTAAGGTAGCCACTATCGCCGAAGACGGAACAGCAGGGATAGAGGACGTACACAGTGAAGAAGAGACAGAACAGTATCTACATGAGGCTCCCTCAGGATTTTTAAACTGCCCCCTCAAACAAATAGTTGTCACAATGGCGGGGGCTCATGATGGGACATCTTCAGACGGTTTCCCAGTATACCAAAAGATCACACTCAACGGGGTGACAGTCTGACTTCTAATAGATACAGGAGCTTCCCGTTCATGCCTGTTCCTTCCGTTTTTCCGAAAGCACCACAATGCTTTCGGGAAGATACAACCTTCCTCCATAATTCTTGTCAGTGCTAATGATCAAGTCATTCCAAATTTAGGAAAGACTCTGCCCCTATACGTTAGCACCCCTGTTCCCCATCATGGAGTAGATAATTCATTTGTAATCTATAATCCTAATGAGACTAAGTACGATGGATACTTGGGCCTCGATCTCCTAATATCTTTGAGTGCCTCTATTGATTGTAGGCACCGCACCTTAACCTTTGCCCCACATTCAACAACAAAGAAAAAAAAAAAAAAACCTGCCTTGAACCCCCTCAGCAGTTAAACTCAAGCTCCCTACCTGCTCCCCTTAGTCAAACAGCTAAATTACAGTCATCTATCTTTCCTTCATCTAATGAACAAGTCCTACCCCTCAAAACTTCAGAAGATGTGAAATACAACACTCATATCCTTTCTCAAGCTATCAATTCCACACCTGTGACAGTTCCTCCTCATCATGAAAAATGGATACCTTTGGTGCCCACCATCATGGGAGATGTCATTTTGACCCCACACCTCCAAAGCCCTTTTAATGGGGCCTGCCTAACCGCTCCTAGCTTGCTACCAAATCAATTCAACTGTATCAATATAGCTAATATCTCTCAATTCAACTGTATCAATATAGATAATATCTCAGATAAGCCAGTTACATTACCAAAAGGACTAGCCATTGGTGAGCTTGAGGTATACTCAGAAGAATTATCTGTAGCCTACCTACAGATACTTCCCCTCAAAATAAGAACCCCCTTCCTGATATTCCTTCCAATCTTACTACTTCTCAACAAACTGATCAGAAACTTACTGATATCATATCAAGAAATATTCGCTACCTCCAGCCGAGACATGGGGAAAACTGACATGCTTCATCATCCTATACATACCGTAGGACGTCCCATAAAGCAACCAATCCGTCGGAAAAACCCGATTCAGAGGCAAGAGGAAGAAAAACAAGTACAAGATATGCTTGCCACAGGAGTTGTCAAAACCTCTACCAGCCCTTGGTCTTCTCCGGTAGTACTCGTCCGGAAGAAAGACGGATCAACCCGCTTCTGTATTGACTACTGGCAACTGAATGACATCACCATCAAAGATGCTACGCCACTCCCCAGAATTGATGATTCCTTAGACTCCCTGCTTGGAGCAAAATGGTTCACTACCTTAGATCTTCAGGGAGAATATTGGCAAGTTCCAGTTTCACCAGAACATCAACAAAAAACAGCTTTCTCCACCAGCCAAGGCAGACTAAATGAGTTTACTGTATTGCCTTTCGGTCTATGCAATGGCCCTGCCACATTCTACAGGTTAATGGAATCTGTTTTACAAGGATTAACCTGGAAAACATGCCTGGCCTATTTAGACAACATTATTGTATTCGGGAAAACTTGAGCCGAACATTTGCAAAGGTTAAAACAAGTATTCCAGATAATCAGGGATGCCAGTTTAAAACTCAAACCATCCAAATGCACCCTTGCTAAGATTAAAGTAAACTTTCTAGGACATATTGTATCAGAACAAGGTATTTCACCAGATCCTAGCAAACTAGAAGCTATCAGCAAAATTACTCCTCCCACTAATGTAAAAGGAGTAAGAGCTTTCCTTGGGTTGGCATCCTATTATCGAAGATTTGTCAAGAACTTTGCTACTATTGGCCAACCTTTACATGATCTAACTAGAAAAGACGAACCATTCCAGTGGACAGAACAACGCCTTCAAGCATTTCATAGTCTGAAAGAGAAATTAGTGGCATCTCCGGATTACACTCGTCCCTTCAAACTATATACAGACGTCTCACAGTTCGGAATAGGTGCCATTCTTGGACAAACTAGAGATGGCAAAGAACACATCATCGCCTGTGCCAGTCGCACTCTCAATCCGGCAGAAGTCAACTATCCGGTGACCAAAAAAAATTGCTTAGGTATGATATTGGCCCTACAGTATTTCAAGGCTTACTTGGCCGGTGTCAAAGTCACCATAGTAACAGATCATCACGCCCTTCAATGGCTCCGTAAATCTGACACCAAAAAATGCATTAACTGTCAGATGGAGGGAATCATTAGAGGAATTCGACGGCTAGGCTAGGCTAGGCTAGGCTAGGCCTAGGGTAATTCTTTTCATCATTTTGTTCCTGTGATACTTTCAAATTTGTTGAGGAATAGGCTACCCTAATCTAACTCAGAGGTGGTGGGGAGTTGGAATAAAACATTTCCGCAATAAATGAGGGTTAAAATCTACTAATGGTAGGGTACGTGTTGTCGCAGCACATGCATTTGTGCATCAATTAACCTTGACTAGGTCTAGGCTGGCATATGTAGGCTATTTATAGCTTAATTCGGCCTGTCATAAGACATTAAGGATACAAATATATTCATACTTTGTATTAAATGCCTTAATGGTGTTGTAAACACAAGTTAACAATCATATTGCTCTATTATTGCCTCAATAATGACTTAGTGTGTCATAAAGAGCTATACTGCAGACAAATTTGTTATGGTCGCGGGTTGTGTTATCGATATTTGTGTACCTATATCCATATCCGGGTCAAATTCATGTAAGGGTGGTCTGGACCACCCTTTGCGAAAGGGGATTTTAGGGGCTTCCTACGATCAAAGATGGCCACTACGACGCTTCGTGAATACCAGCGTTGAGACGTAAGGGAACGGTAAGGGAGTTTTCGGATCGTACGACCGTTAGTGAATCTGGGTCCAGGAAAACTCCATACCAATGCGGACGCCCTATCTAGACTTCCCATCAATTCAGCAGACATTCATCTACAACATCAAGTCAAGAAACAACCCATATTAGCAATCCATCATAAAGATTCGTTGGATGACAATCAACAAGACCTTCTACGTTGTTTTCAAAGAAAGGATAAACCAGACTGGATGCCAAGCAAGATATTTTCTCAACTGACCAGACGAGGAGACAATTTATTTACCATAGATGGAAAAATTGTCATCACACCTCAAGCAGCACTATCCACCATGCAATCTATTCATATGCATAATGGCATTCACCTAGCATAAAGAAAACTAATTAACATGTTTCAACAAGTGTATCGGACCCCTTCCTCCTATATAACCGAGAAACGAGTAACAGAAGCTTGCCGAGCTTGTGCGTTGGGTAAAAATATAACCCGAACAGCAGGACCTGCTGGCAAGCTAGTAGCCTCCAAGCCATGGCAATTACTTGCAGTAGACGTTATGGGACCAATGGAAGGAAACCAAGGGTTTAAGTACAACACAACATTTGTTGATACCTATTCCAAATATGTCATTGCCTGCCCTGCAAAAGAACACTAAGCCATAGCAGTAGCATTCAACATGTCTTTCCATATTTCGGATTACCTGAAGCCATTCATTCAGATAATGCCCCCGAGTTCACCAGTCACATTTGGTCTCAATTATCTCAAATGTGCGGATTTAAAATCAGTCACTCATCTCCATACTGGCCTCAAGGCAACTCCATCTGCGAAAGAAGCCATAGGACGATTGCAAATCAAATACGAACACGGTTGCAACAAATTGACACCAAGGATTGGCCCAGTCAAGTCAAAATAGTCCAATGGGGTATAAATACCTGCCCCAGAGAAGACGGAATATCACCCCACGAACGTGTGTTTGGAGTGTCACCATTGCTCCTACCTCTGAGACATCTCGCTGCCCCGTATGAGCCTTCCTCCAACTTCGATCAATCACTAGTACACTTGAAAAACCATCTCCGTCAAATCCAGTATGTTCAAGATCTTCAACCTGATGAAACTACCAAAGCCAGTCCACACCGTGTCGGCGATCTCGTGATGGTTGCTCAATTACCTGTGCCGTCTAAACTCAAACCAAGATTTAAAGGTCCATTTGAAATCTTAACAGTGCCAAATTTTTACCAGGTTACCATTAACTATTTCGGTGAGTCACGCACATACCGTAACAGACATGTACATAGATTTCAGCCTATTGATGAGAATATGATTATGCTTGCAGATCCTGACCAGAATGATATATTGCCTGCATCAAATAATCAGAATTTGGGATCCTCAGAACCTTCGACACGGGAACTCATTTCACCCTTGACACCTGCACCTCTCAAGAAAATCCTGCCTGTCACACCACCTATTCTACCACAATCCACACAATCTGTTCAACCACACCCAGGCCCTCTTTCATATCCATCACACAACCCTACTCCTATCATACCTACACATACTGTATCTGCACCTTCCAACCTCCCTACTCAATTATTAACCAAATCTCTATCTCTACCTGTTCCTCCCTCACCATCTGTCAGCTTACCAATTTTCTCTGAATCACCTTGCACTCTACCTACTACACCGGCTTGCTGGTGTAGTGACTAGCATCTTGGACTTCCACCCAGAAGGCCCAGGATCGCGCCCACGCTCGGCGCATTAAAGATTTTTCACAAGCACTGAGCCGTTACTGTCCCTCATGAGCAAGGGGATGGGGTAGTAGTACAGGACCCCAATGGAAATACGCCTAATCGGCCTTATTGGGCTATCCTAAGCTGGCTTAGCATGTGCTAGCTTTAAGAACTATTATTATTATTATTATTATTGCTCACCTTCCTAATCTACCTTCACAGCCTTTATCAAACCTGCCAACAATGCCATCTCTTGATATTTCTAACTTGCCTGTTCCTCTCACTCAACCCTCTTCCAGACCTCTTCTTAATGCAAGCAAACCTAAATTGCCCACTACTTCAGCTTCTAAATCCATCTCAAAATCATCTTCAAGACCTCTTCCATTATTTCATAAGATACAACCATCTACTTCTACTCCTAAAACTACAAGTACTTCCTCTAAATTACATCGCACTATACCCAGCCTGTTTAAAAAAAATCCCATTCATCCAATTCTTCTTCATCACTAACACACCACACTCATGTTAATCCACCATCATTAATGCAACCTGTTTCTAATCCACCCTGTACAAGATCTGGTCGACGTGTGAAACCTCCTCAACGATGGGCGCCGACATTCCGTCCTACCTACACAAGGCGGGCCCCTCCCAAACCTACCACGCTAACTCAAAGGGTCCCCGCTACACCTACTGCGAGGTCAACAACACCACCAGGTTAACCAGGCAGTACCAGGAACAAGAACCTACCACTACTCACCAGCCCTTCCTAGGTCACTCACTCTGCCGAGCTTCCAGCCACCACATCTCCTCCTGCTACAAAGACTCCTTCACCCACTCCAGCAGCTCCTTCACCGCCTCCAGCAGCCATGAAAATAAAAAGCGTCATGGTATCTACAGTACTGGACTGCACTGTTGTCAACACCCCACAACAATTGGTGCAAACTGCAAAAGAATCCAAGATCTCGTTACATGTCCACATGGGCATCGACACCTCTACACCAGCTGATGTTCCTACGACCATGTGGCTGTTGACACTACAACACTTAACCCCCGTTCTGGCTAATACAACAACCCAGACCTACATTTTGAAATCGCGAGGTCGCGACTTTTTCTTTGCCGAATGTGGTGAAGTAACGGGGTTGAGTAAGACCTGTAGGATTGCTAGCCTGCAGGAGAATAGAAAAGACAGGAGAAGAAGCCAACAGAAGAAATGGGAATATATACAAGCTTCCCATGCTTTACAGGAAAACAGAACAGAGAAGTGCCCCATGACCTCAGGTCATTCCCGTTCTCTAAAGACCAGGAAGTTAGGTCAGTCTCCCATACAAAAGAGTGGGAAGCTGGCCCAATCACCATCGAGCTTTCAAACCATCTCGACCTATCACCAGCCTCCATTCGACCAACAGCCAGACTTGCAGTATAATGAACAAATGCTTATGCAAGTTAGACATTAGAGACTGGAATGTTATAGAAACAAGTGGGGATACTAGGACCTCCCTTGCAGTACCGTTCCGGAGAACTCAACATAACCTCGAGAACCTAGAGAAGAACAGAGATATCAACTTCATCATTTAATAACCTCTGATTATCATAGAATCACGGAAGTTACAATTATCTCTTACCTAGACCTTGTAACCACCATGAGAGTATTAAATAAAATACTTAAAATAATTATGTACAAACCTACAACCACCATGTATTTTTAGACTAAGTATTACCTTAGCAAATTACATCACAACCATTCACTATTTCCTTTTAGAATTGAGTTACTACAAGTTAAACCTAAGAAATAACTTGAACATAGTCTCACTGAAATTAAAAAAAGTAAGCACCTCTACCTAAGTAATATTCCTAAGGCTGAAAAGCACGGAGTATCTAACTGAAGTAGAAACTGCCTCCCCCTCCCCCTCGAGACTACAGCAAGACCTGCTGTGTTCCTTCTGATGCCAGGACCTTGGATTCCTGTTCATGAGAGGCAGTTCCCCCTGAAGTCCAGACAGCCGAATCTACGATCCACGTCGGCCAGACTTGCACTCGAACTACTATCCTCTTAACCAACCCTAAGTGTCTCTGAGTGTCTTACGTTGTGATTATTGATGTGAAGGTAAGGTAAAATATGCGAGTATTCCAGTGCTAATTCTAATGTAGATCTGTGCCCAAGATCGATATTTATTGCGTTATGTATTAATCCTTCAGAAGTCATATTAATTATTGAGTTAGATCTGTGACCAAGATCTAGTTTTAACTTTTGTCTAACACCTTATAAATCGTATTACGCATACGTTACATACTCGTGTTAACTGATATCCAAGCCGAATACTCACAGATTTTTCTTGTATATGTCCATTCTATTATGTATGTAACAAGTTGAAGTTGAAGTGTATACCGTGTATCTATTCCCTACTCAAATCTAACTTTTACCTAGAACCTGCGCTCAATTTCATATTTAATTAAACTCAGATTCCCATTCTTTAGAAGAAATATTATTGATTAGAATCATAATTTAAATCTAATTTCTTCGAAAACCCAAGTTACGCTTTATGATCTTGTGCGTTAAGTTGTTTATTCAGGAATAACTTATTTGCTGATTCTGCTATCAAATAGATAATTTCGATCCCTCTCGTCTAGGAATTCTAGTTTTGTATAGATCTGTTATCTAATTATTTCACCATCTCGAATACAACGCCAATTCGTTCTGTATTCCTTATAGGAATCTGTTAACTAGTTCAGAACTCCTTCATACCTTACCAGGTATTTCCAACTAAGTGCAACTTCGTCGTGTACGCCATATGTTGCTAATAGTATTATTATAACTATTAGTACATGCTATTTTATTTATGCGTTCCTTAACCTCCTGTAGTCAAAATATCATTTGATTCAGGTCAGGTTTTATTCAACATTTAATTCTTATTCAGTAGATCTAAATCATTAAATCTGAATTCCTCGACCCCGTGAGATTATTATTACATATACAAAGTTAATAAATTGTATGTTCATAATATAATTTTTCTCGCAACAAACTAACTACGTAATTAATTGTAAAAACAATTCAGCTCCCTTCTCCTTTTTAAATTAATGTATTCCTCCCATATTCAAGATAAACATCGCATTAACCGCATAAACTATTTTCCGCACCTCAGTCTAGTAGATGACCTGTTGACTTAGCTGGTCATATTTATTTACGCGCGGCCTCTTTCATATTTCTAGGACGCCTCTCGTCTCGCGCTCTTGAACGATAACTATAGAAATCTTTGTGCGGTTAACCATATTGTTGAATAAATAATTCCCGAGTTCAAATCAATACTTCTTGAACTTATAAGAATAATTCACGATAGATACTCAACTCTCATGAATATTATTATCAAGGAGTTATTCTATGTATGTCTATAATTAAATAGTTGCATATTTCCACAGTAATACTATCCATTATTTTATGTTCATTAGTATGTTATTCAGAGACCTTTGTGTGTTCTAAATATATTCAGTGCTTTACTTACTATTGCTTATAATAGTTAAGTAAAGTTTAAGTTCACATTTCAGGTCCAGATATATATGTGATTAAGACACCTATTGTATTATAACTAACTACACCAGATTCTCTTGCTACTCCCAAATAGTAGCTAAGTGAACCTAATGATCTCTTTCTATACCCTTTAATAAATGAGAGTATATAATCATCTTTGTGTGTATATTACAACCTGATTGAGTACATAATTGTGAATAAGAACGTGTTCGATGTGTTCCTGTTGAGCATATATTGAGTCTAAAAGTCCATAGTTGGATTTGAGTGAAGACAATAACGAAGCTAAGTTGTATTACAACCCGGCATAACAGAGAGTAATGATGGGGTATGGAAGAGAGGCCTGTTACTTAGCAAAGATAGAGTTGCTTGGGGTCTGTTCTTCTATAGTCACACCATAGCGAATATTGGCATCTGACAATATACACACAGATGGATAGACATTGCAAGCACTCTTATAGTCTGCCAGCGGATGCAATGATATGTACAGGGAGAGGGTTTTGGGTCTGTCAGGGAGTGGGTTTGGGTCTGTTGATGATCAAGAATGTGTCTGGTTTGGGACACATGTACAGTTGGCCACATTAGTTCTCTTCCTCGTCGTGATCTTATGTTATGAAAGTAAAATAGTATGGATGGATTGTGTGTGGTTTCATTTAATTATCAGTTGACTAATCAGATAAGTTAACCACTGCATAATAGACTTCAATCATGCGCATTATATTTGCATATCACAGAGAGGAACTGAACTTATGTGGCCAACTGTACCTGTAGCAAGATCAGACAACCGGAGTCAAGGGATGGTGTTCTTTTGACTGGCTATACCCTATATAATATAGTTAGGCCAAAAATATTGACCACTAGCTTCTATAACTAAAACACGACTAGAGTAATCGAGCCAATGTTCGTACCATTTCGGAAGAGTCAGCCAGGGAATTGGTGTGGAATTTTACATCCAGGGATCTGTATTAGGTCCTCTGTTGTGTGTTATATACATAAATGACCTTGATTTAGGTATAACTAGTAGGATAAGTAAATTTGCAGACGATACCAATATGGGGAGAACAATTGATTCAGATAGAGATATAGAGTGCCTCCAAAGGGATCTAGATACCTTACACGAATGGTCAGTAAATTGGCAGATGAAGTTTAACATTGACAAATGCAAGGTATTAAAGCTAGGGAAGATGCATACAAATGTTAAATATAAACTAGCTAATATGGAATTAGAAAACTCGAATTGTGAGAAAGATCTAGGTGTGTTTGTTAGCAATGATTTGAAGCCTAGAAAACAGTGTATAAGCGTTCGAAACAAGGCAAACAGGATTATCGGGTTCATCTCTAGGAGTGTGAGTAACAGAACTGCTGATGGTGTCTTAAAACTGTACTTGTTATTAGTGAGACCCCATATGGATTATGCTGTTCAATTTTGGTGTCCTTATTACAGAATGGACATAGATTCATTGGAGAGAGTACAACGTAGAATGACAAAAATGATCCGTAATATTAGAAATCTTCCGTATAAAGAAAGGTTGAAGAAATTAGGCTTACATTCGTTAGAGAGACGCAGAGTTAGAGGGGACATGATAGAGGTATTCAAGTGGGTTAGTGGGATTAATAAAGGGGACATGAAAAATGTACTAAAGCTCAGTGATAGCGAACAAACTCGTACAAATGGTTTCAAATTAGATAAGTTTCGTTTCAAGAAAGATATAGGCAAATATTGGTTTGGTAACAGAGTTGTAGATGGGTGGAATGGGCTACCAAGTGCTATAGTGGGATCAAGAACGATAGGGAGCTTTAAGATACAATTAGATAGGCATATGGACGAGATGGGTTGGGTGTGAGGGTGATCTGTCAGGTGTGGCCCAGGTGTGGGGATCTGCAGATCCCCGTTTTTCTGACCTCTGACCGTTTCGGTGAGGTAAGTCCTAATGGTATTTTTAAGCTGGGCTTATAATTGGGGTTAGATGTGACAGGGATCTGCCTTGTGTGGGCCAATCGGCTTTCTGCAGACTCCCATTTTCTTATGTTCTTATGTTCTTATGTTATTCCATTTGCTAAAGCCCTGTTTGAGATACAGAGGTTATGGGTCACGATTTCGTGCTTATTAATAATTGTTGACATGGTGCTGCTGTACAATAGTAATAAGAACTATAGTCTATTCATTATCAGTAGGCCATAAACTTGACCTCCAACCTCGGTGACATTAAAAAGGCTAGACATGTATTTATACATTATTCGGTAGAAAAAACTTCCCAACCAAAGACCGGTTCCTCGTATATTACAGGCTCAATATTGATTGCCAGGAAAAAATCGACACGTAAATGGCACGAAAGATCTAAATATTGACAAAGAAATGGGACGAAAGGTCTTAAAATCAATAACTAATGGATCGATGTCTTAAAATCTAAAAAAATAATGGAGCTAAACATGAGGAAAAAATGACATACCTCCAATTACTATCCAAAATATATATAACTGTATAAACACCAATTAATCGGTGCCAGTGGGTGCTTAGCAAACTAGGAAGTAGAGTACACTGGGTTCAGAAGTATGAGTCAATGAGGAATGGATAATTTTACAGGGGGAGATTGTAGACACCAATCGAGCAGGACTATACCCAGGGGAGAACTCATATATAGGCATGTGATAAGGAGTTGCTGGGAACCCTATTTCACTTGTTTTGGCCTCCCTTACTGTTTTTATTTGTGTCTCACTTACACAGAGTAATCCAGCCAGCTCTCACAAACCCCTCCTCCTCCTATTCATCTCACTACGCTAAAAAAGCACACTACACAAAAACAAAAAAATAAAACAATGATGATGACAATTCACACTGCCTCGGAGTCACCTGGGGGGATGGGGGGGGGGGGAAAGGGGGGCGACAAATGCCCCATCACAAACTGCCCTTCACCAGCCGACTCTTCAAAATGCTCTGGACCACGGCCTGTCACTCTTACTATTAACTTCAGCAACATTCGCAGTCTTTCCTCTAACTTTCCCTTTGTCGAACACCCCCTCTCATCTAACAAACCTGATCTTCTTTTCCTCACTGAAACTCAGGTATCTGAAACAACTGCCAGCAGCCGCTTCTCTGTACCCTTTTATTCTCTCTATCCTAGTTTCAAAGCCAAAGGCGGATGTTGTGCATACGTGCACAACAAACTCATTTGCTCTCGTGTTCCCAATTTCGACTCCTCTGAATTCTCAACTTTATGGCTCAAACTATCCTGTCATACTAAATATTTCTGTGTTGTCTATCTTTCTCCTAACTCTCCTGACTTTCCCAAATTCTTTGACTATCTAAACTCTAAAGTGGAACACATCCTATCCATCTCTCCTTTCTCAGAAATCTCTATCTTAGGAGATTTCAGCATTCACCGCCGCCAATGGCTCTCCTCTAATTCCACTGACCAACCTGGTGAACAAGCCTACATCTTTTCTATCCTAAATGACCTAGAGCAGTTAGTTTAGCAACCCACCCGTATCCCGGATAACTTCGGAGATCGGCCCAACATTCTTGACTTGTTTCTAACTTCTAACCCTTCCTCTTATACTGTTAATCTTTTCTCTCCTTTGGGCTCCTCCAACCATAACTTATCTCTGTCACCTGTCCTATCTCTCCCGTACGGCCACTTGATCCTCCCAACCGGCGGCGCTTATGGCACTATGGCGGTGCCGACTGGGAGGCTCTCCGGCAGTACTTCTTCGATTTCCCATGGAATGATTTTTGCTTCCATGGCCGGGAACCCTCAGAGAGTGCTGAACGCATTACCAAGGTAATCCTCTCGGGCATGGAGGCATACATTCCATTTTCTTTCTCTCAGACTAATGCAAACAAATCTTGGTTTACTCACGCTTGTTCTACTGCTGTTCACAATAAGGAGGAAGCATTCAAACGGTCCCGACGCCTTAAAACTCAAGAATCTTATTCTTCCTATGTTTCTGCCCGGAATCAAGCCAAATCTGTTCTTCGACTCGCCAAACACTCCTTCATCAATAATAATTGCACTGAATTATCTAACTCTAGCTCTTCCCAAGCTTTCTGGCATCTAGCCAAAAACCTCTCCAACAATTTTTCTTTCTCGTCTTGCCCTCCCCTTTTCCACTCTGACGGCACTACAGTCACTTCTTCCTCTGACAAAGCTGAATTCTTCGCCCAAACTTTCGCTAGAAATTCCACCTTGTATAATTCCGGTGCTATTCCTCCCTATCCACCCTCCTCTCACTTAAACATGCCCAATATCCTAATCTTTTCTAAAGATGTACTTTCTACCCTCTCTTGGCTTAACCCGTACTGTACCGTAGGATACAGTAATATAAGTCCCCAGCAGTCCTAAGCAATGAGGCAAAAATGGCAGGAGAGACCACCTATCCACCTCCAAAGATGAGGCAACACTGGCTCTTGTCACCCTTCAGTGGGTCTCATATAAGCTGAGAAGTGTTGCCAACACGGGAGCAGTGCTCAAAAGGTCGTGGTAACTGGTACAGGGTTGTACAGGCAGTTACAAGGAAAGTATATTACTGACGGATATATACGTCGCTGGGACTGGGGAGTTACTTATCTACTGACGTATATAAACGGTGCTGGGATGGGAGGGGTAAATACTAAGAAGGCGTACAGTCCGGATGGTGTTCCTCCTGTTGTACTTAACCCTTACTGTACCAACGATGGTGAATCGCCGTCGGTTGAAAGATTGCCGTCTACTATGCGGTAGTTGTTACTGCCCGTTTTTTTTTTTTTTTTTTTTTTTTTTTTTTTCTATGTGATTGAGGGAGGCAAAAGGCATAACTGCCTATAGCGAGTGCCTCCCCCATAGTTGAAAGAGTGACAGGGCCAAAATCAAGGGACGTTCGAGCCAAAATGCCTGGACACACGGAGTTTGAAGCAATTTAAGTCATAGGAAGAGGGAAAGACTGATTCTGGGAGAGAGTTCCAGAGCTCAGCTGTTGAGTAGAAGAAAGTTTGAGAGTAACGTTTCACTCTTGGGTTGGAGAGTTGCACAGAGTAGGGGTGGGATTGAGTTGCAAGACGGGTACCACGTGCCCTACGTAAAGGAGGTGGTATGCACTGGGATAGCTCTGAGGAACACTGATTATTATAGTAGCGATAGAATAGCGAGAGAGATGCAACATTGCGGCGGAGAGAGAGAGATTGCAGAGAGTTGGTGAGTGGACGGGAGTTAATGATACGAAAGGCCTTCCTTTCAACTTTGTCTAGGAGAGCAGTGTGAGAGGAACCTCCCCACACATGTGAACAATACTCAATACAAGGGCGCACTATGCCCCTGTACAGAGCAAGAAGCTGTGCAGGGGAAAAGAACCCCCTAAGGCGGTTGAGCACACCCAGCTTCTGGGAGGCTACCTTAGCAAGACTGGTAATATGGTCCTTCCAAATGAGAGCAGAAGAAAAAGAGACACCAAGAATATTGAGAGAAGATGAAGGGTTGATTTTTGTATTGTTGAAGAATAAGGGATAGTCCGCTGGGAGATCCTGACGGGTAGATAGATGGAGAAATTGGGTTTTGGAAGCATTAAAGTTAACAAGGCTTTCTCTGCCCCAATTGGAAATCGTATTTAGATCAGAATTTAAGAGTTCTATGGCTTCATTACGTTTGTCGTTGAGGGATTGCTGGCTGGGGCGTTCTGAAAAACTAATGGAGTAGTGCAAGGTTGAGTCGTCTGCGTATGAATGGATGGGAATTAAGGTACAGTTAAGGAGATCATTTATAAAAATTAGAAAGAGAATAGGAGATAGGACAGAGCCCTGAGGAATACCGGAGTTTATAGGGTGAGGAAGTGAACAATGGCCGTCCACAACTGCGGCTATGGAACGGCCGGAAAGGAAAATAGAGACAAAGGCACAGATGGAGGGATAGAAACCGAAGGAGGGTAGTTTAGAAATTAAAGATTTATGCCAGACTCTATCGAAGGCTTTCGATATGTCTAGTGCAATAGAGAAAGTCTCACCGAAGTCCCGAAAGGAGGATGACCAAGAGTTAGGAAGATATGAAAGAAGATCACCAGTAGAGCGACCCTTAAGGAAGCCATACTGGCGATCTGAGAGCAGATTATGAGAAGAGAAATGCTTAAGAAATTTGGAAGCAAGAATAGTTTCAAAAACTTTAGAAAGACAAGAGATAAGAGCAATTGGACGATAGTTGGAGGGTTGAGAGCGGTCACCCTTCTTTGGGACAGGTTGAATGTGAGCAAACTTCCAGCTTAATTAAGCGGTACCAGGTACCGTGAGTTGTACGCACTGTTTTGAGACCTTGGCAACACTTCTCAGCTTATATTCAAGGTCTCACAGCCTAGCTGGCTCAGTATTTCTCCAACTTTTGAGGTGGAAGGGTATTCTCTCTCGACTCTGAAGCCATTTTGGCCTCATTGCCTGGTACTGGAGGGTATATTTATGATAATACCCTGCCTAGGCAAGCTCTACCATCTCTGTCTATCCTCTAACGTCTTCCCTTCTTGCTGGAAGTTTGCTCTCATTCAACCTGTCCCAAAGAAGGGTGACCACTCTCAACCCTCCGACTATCGTCCAATTGCTCTCATTTCTTGTATTTTTTTTTTTTTTTTTTTTTTTTTTCAACTTACTTTCTCTCGGGCATAGGCTGAGAGCCTTAACATTCACCGCTTTACAATGAACAGTGAAGCCCGTGAGGTCTTGTTCCAGTCTAGGGAGTGAGACATGTGAAGCACGTTAGAGTACAATGAGCACCTGCCATCTTGCCTTCACATGAGGCACGGTGCTCACTCATGGCCCAAAACGACCCCATCTCTGAAGCCACCTCGTTCCCGTGCTTCACTGTCTCACCCCCTACACTCGGACTCTCACACTTACACACACACACAACGCCACCTGTTGAGCAGATAACTCATCAGGCATTGCACCCCTATAGCATATATTGAATATGGGAATATTCATACAGTGCTATTTAATCAGGGAACAATGAGGGTATTTTATTGACGTTTCGGTGGGCTTGTGGTAATGCACTGATACTAGGTACAGCACAAATTCCATCCCAATAATATCTTCCCATTGATACATTGGGATTTGAACCCGGGACCTTTGAATTACCAGGCCAGTGGCAAGACCACTCCACCACACCTCCCCTAATTAAGCATCTCTCTTCTCATAATCTACTCTCAGATCGCCAGTATGGCTTCCTTAAGGGTCGCTCTACTGGGGATCTCCTTTCATATCTTACTAACTCTTGGTCATCCTCCTTCTAGGACTTTGGGGAGACAGTTTCTATTGCGCTAGACATATCGAAGGCCTTTGATAGAGTCTGGCACAAATCTCTAATTTCTAAGCTACCCTTTTTGGTTTCTATCCCTCCATCTGTGCCTTTATCTCAAATTTCCTTTCTGGCCGTTCCATAGCTGCAGTTGTGGATGGCCATCGTTCACTTCCTCAACCTATCAACTCCGTTGTTCCTCAGGGTTCTGTCCCATCTCCAATTATTTTGTTAGTATTCATTAATGATCTTCTCAACTGTATCTCCAATCTTATCCATTCATATGCTGAAGACTCTACCTAGTTACACTATTCAACTAGTTTTCCAGAACCCCCCAGCAAGCAAGCACTAAAATAATCAAGCGATGATGCCATAAAACACTTAACTTCTGACCTATCAACCATTTCCATTTGGGGCAGAGAAAATCTTGTAGTTTTCAATGCTTCCAAAACCCAATTTCTCCATTTATCTACCCGTAAAGAGCTCCCACAGGACTATCCCTTATTCTTCAACACTGCACAAATCAATCCTTCATCTTCTCTCAGTATTCTAGGAGTCTCATTTTCTCCTGATCTCACTCGGAAAGACCATATTACCACCCTTGATAAAACAGCTTCCCAGAAGCTTGGTGTGCTCAACCGCCTCCGGGGGTTCTTTACCCCACCACAGCTTCTTGCTCTGTACAGGGGCACAGTGCGTCCATGTATTGTGTATTGTTCGCATGTGTGGGGAGGATCCTCTCACACAGCACTTCTCGACAAAGTAGAGAAGAAAGCCTTTCGTCGCATTAACTCACGTCCACTCACTGACTCTTTGAAATCTCTCTCTCTTCGCCTCAATGATGCATCTCTCTCGCGATTCTACCGCTATTACAATAATCAATGTTCCTCATTGCTCTCTCAATGTATGACACTTACTCTACGTAGAGTACGTAGCACCAGTCTTGCAACACAATCCCATCCCTACTCTGTGCAACTCTCCAATCCAAGAGTGAAACGATATTCCCAAACCTTCTTCTATTCAACAGCTGAGCTCTGGAACTCTCTCCCTGAATCCATCTTCCCTTCATCCTATGAATTAAATTGCTTCAAACTCCGTGTGTCCAGGCATTTTGGCTCGAACATTCCTTGATTTTGGTCCTGTCACACTTTCAACTGGGGGAGGCACTCGTCGCGGGAAGTTCTGCCTTTTGTCTCCCTAATCCACATAGAAAAAAACCCCAAAAACACTGATGGGTGTAAAATATCTCTACCTTGGTCCAGTAATGGGTGTATCTAGGCTATACCCTGTTCCAAGTAGGTAGGTCAGATATTGTCAACCTTAATCTCTATAATTCTAAAAGGGCTAGAACAAATAGGCTGTACATTTCCACTCTTATTCCCTAGTTGTCCCTTCCCAAATGGTAGAAATAATAGTTCGAGTACTCCAGAGGTTTGTGAGTTATAGAGGTTAATGTTCGAGAGTGTTGGACTACTTAATTGGAACAGGGTATAGTATTAAATTATCAGAGGAGGAGATAACCTTGTATTGAATATGTGTGTACAGAAATATATAAAATATCATTTCGAAATACGGACCTACGTTATATTGGATTAGGTACTGACCAGGTTTCAGAAAATTCGATTCCTGCATTTTCGAAATATTTTACGAACATGCAGAAACACAGACACAAGACAGAAACACACACACACACATATATATATATTATATATATATATATATATATATATATATATATATATATATATATATATATACACAGATACACAGACACAGACAGATACACAAACACAAACAGATACACAGAGACAGACAGATACACAGACACAGACAGATAGACAGACACATACAGAAACACAGATACATACAGATACACAGACACAAATAGATAAAAAGACACAGACAGATACACAGACACAGACAGGTACACAGGCATAGGCAAATACAGAGACACAGACAGATAAACATACACACATACACCGGTAAGAGCACAGACACAGCCAGATACACATACATAGACAGATACACAGACACAGGCAGATACACATACATAGCCAGATACTCAGACAAATACACAGACATATGTACATACAGATACACAGACACATACAGATACATAGACAGATACTCAGACACATACAGATATAGCAGATACACAGACACATACAGATACACAGACACAGACATATACACAGACACATACAGATACATAGACAGATACTCAGACACATACAGATACAGATACACATACAGCAGATACACAGACACATACAGATACACAGACACAGACATATACACAGACACAGACAGAACACATACAGATACACATACACAGACAGAAACACATACAGATACACATACACAGACTTCAACACATACAGATACACAGACACATACAGATACACAGACAAGAACACAGACAGATACACAGACACAGACAGATACATAGACACAAACAGACACATACAGATACACAGACAAGAACACAGACAGATACACAGACACAGACAGATACAGATACACAGACACAGATACACAGACACAGACAGATACACAGACACAGACAGATACAGATACACAGACACAGACAGATACACAGACACATACAGATACACAGACACATATACAGATACACAGACACATACAGATACACAGACACAGACAGATACACAGACACATACAGATATACAGACAAGAACACAGACAGATACACAGACACAGACAGATACACAGACACATACAGATACACAGACACATACAGATACACAGACACAGACAGATACACAGACAAAGACAAATACACAGACAAAAACACAGACATAGACAGAAGGACAGACAGATACGCAGAGAGATACACAGACACAGACAGATACACAGACACAGACAGTACATACACAGACACATACAGATACACATACTGATACAGTACATACACAGACAGATACAAAACACAGTCACAGACAGATACACATACAGACATATACACATACAGATACACAGACACAGACGGATACACATACAGACATATACACATACAGATACACACACACAGACAGATACACAGACACAGACAGTACATACAGACATATACACATACAGACATATACACATACAGATACACAGACACAGACATATACACATACAGACATATACACATACAGACATATACCTGTGGTTCCTGTGGTTGTAGTTGAGGGCTGTCAGTTAGCGCCCTGTGGTCCACGCCGTTGCGGCGCCGCCACTGTACATCCCATCTACCCTCCTCTGTGCCAGCTGGTCAAGAATGCTGTTGCTGGCAGCACGGAGGTAGTAGTGGGGTAGGATTGGTTGGTCTGGCAGTGATGACATGAAATCATCCAAGTCCTTTTTGAATTTTTCAACGGTTGGGTAGTTTTGGTTTCTTATTTCTTTTGGCAGTGCATTGTAGAGCTTCGGACCCTGTGTAGCGAAGGCATTTTCTTTAAGTGTCTTAACTCTTGTCAGTGCTCTTGAGTTAATTGACCTGATAATACACATACGGCCCAGTCGTTGGTTTTCTTTTATCTCTATCAACTCCTTTTCTTCCTCTCCCAGCAGGTTTGGGGTTAAGTTGTTGAGAATTTTCCAGGTATAAATGATCAAGTATCTTTCTCGGCGTCGTTCTAGAGAGTACAAGTTTAGAGACTTAAGTCTTTGCCAGTAGTCTTCCTCCTTCACAGACACTATTTTACTAGTGAAGGAGCGCTGGATGCCTTCCAATGCTTGTTTATCTCGTGACTTCCTGGGATTCCATAACTGGCAACAATATTCCAAGAGTGGTATTACCAAGGCCTTATACAGGGTTAACATAGGTTCGCTTTCACGAGTTCTGAAAGTACGCAATACCCAGCCAACCTGGGCTCGTGTCTTTTGTACTACTGCTAGGATATGGGTAGTGAAGGTGGCATCATCACTGATTGTTACCCCTAGGTAACTTTGTTGTTACACTTTATTCTTTGGCCATCATGTGCCGAATAGTGGACTTCTTCTATTTTGTTTGTACCATATCTAACCAGTTCAAATTTGTTATTATTGAAAGACATATTATTTGTTTCGGCCCATGTATATAGCTTGGTAAGGTCAGATTTTAATTTGTCCACATCTGCCATTGATTTAGTTTCTTTCATTACTCTGGTATCATCGGCAAAAGACGAGACTTTGGAGTAGAGTGTACCTTGGTCAATGTCGGATATAAGTATGAGGAACAGCAGTGGCCCCAGTACAGAACCTTGAGGGACACTACTGTAGACATTTGAGTCATGGGAAATTACACCACCCACAGCAACACATTGCTTTCTCTCGTTCAGGAAGTTATGGATCCATACTCCAAGGCGACCTACTATTCCTAGATTGCGGACTTTATGTAATAGGATTCCGTGGTCCACCTTGTCGAAGGCCTTACTGAAGTCCAAGTAGATTACATCGATGTTGCTGCCATTCTCTAGTGTACTAACAATTTTTTCATGATGGGCAAGGAGCTGGGACAAGCATGATCTACCTTGTCGAAATCCGTGTTGGCTATCATTCATTTTATTGTTTTGTTCAAGGTAGTTTGTAATATTCTTGACAATAATTTTCTCAAAAGTTTTAATGATATGGGATGTGAGGGCAATAGGTCGGTAGTTTTCGGCTTTGCCTCTTGACCCGCCTTTGAATACGGGAGTTACCTTAGCTCTCTTCAGTAATCCAGGAACAATCCCGGAATCCAGTGAAGATCTGAATAGGATTTTGAGAGGTACACACAACTTTTCTGCACATTTCTTCAGTAGTATGGCTGGAAAACCATCAGGGCCAGCTGCAGCATTGGTGGAAATTTCTTTAACTGCTTCTATTATATCATTCTCAGTAAAAGCTATATCTTCTATTGATGGGTCCTTGATCTTGTTGGAGAAAAAGTTGTTGGGTTCTGTGATGATCTTATCTTTAAAAGGAGTACTGAAAACACTCTCGTACTGTTTACAAAGAGCTTCACAAACTTCTGTTGGGTCTTCAATCATTTTACCGTGCTCAGTTGTTAAAGGGCCAACAGCGGCCTTAATTGTTGATCGGTTACTTGCATATTTGAAGAAGTATTTAGGGTTTGACTTGATTGCAGATACTGCCTGTTATTCTCTCAGCTTCATTTCTTTTTCAATAGAGGTTTTCAACTGCTCTTCTAGCGTCAAGATTTTCCGCTGCATCATAGTACGGTTGTGGTCGTTGGTAGAATGGGCAATTTTTACTCGTAGTCTTCTTCGTTTTCTCATTATTATCCTTCGATCACGGGGAATTTTCTTAGTGGTTGAGGGTTGTTTTTTAATAGGGGTGTATTTTTCACAAATCGCTAAGCAATGTTTCAGCAGTAAGTCATATTGGTTATTGGGGTCTGTATCTGTCAACAATTTCTCCCAACATAATTCACCCAATTCTCTATCAATATTCTCCCAGCATGTATTAGTACTGACAAAATTTAGTTCATTTAAACTTAGGTTTCTTTGGGGTGGTATCATTGCTTTGTTGTGTTCTAAAGATTTTATGTTGGTCGTCATTACAATTATATTGTGGTCTGATATAGTAGTTGGGTCTACAGTGTACTCGTGGACAAGCTCTTCGTTATTAGTGAAGAATAGGTCTAGGATATTTTTGCCACGTGTAGGGACTCGGATATACTGGTTCATGCAGTAGTTCTCTGCTAGGTCAAGGAGGGCAGCTGCTTGTAATTGTGCATCTGTAGATCCTCCTTGTACCACTTCAGTTTCCCAGTCAATTATTGGTAAGTTGAAATCACCCGTTAGGATGATATTTGGTAAGGGAGCTGACATCTCATTTATTTTGTCTTTAATCAGTGTCAGGATTGGGATAAAATTGTTCTGGGTACAGTCAGGAGGGCGATAGATGACAATAAACATCAGATTTATGTGTTCAATGTTGAGCATTTGTACCTCAGAAACTGAGTTTGAGAATGAAAGTATCACTTTGGTGTACGGGGAGATTGTGTCTTTGAGATAGGTGATAATTCCTCCTTTCTTTCTTCTATTTGCTCTATCAGTTCTGAACGATGTATAGTTGTTTATTTTAACCTCGGCATCTTTAATATTTTCAGAGAGATGTGATTCGGTAAGTGCAACAATAAGGGCTTCCTCTTCAGATGCTAATTCAGAAATTATTTCAAGCTTTGCTTTGAACTTGCGTGGGATTAGCCCCTCAATGTTGCATGAAATTATTTTGTTTAATATGGAAACATATGATCTGGTGAGAGGACTCCTTGAGGATGGCCTATCGGCACACGGGATGGATGCCAATTGATGCTTTGGTCTTGTTGCCATGCTTTTATCTTGAGGATATGGTTCATTTGCATTTGAAGAATTTGCACTTGTTTTATAAGAAAATGTTCTATTCCATCACTTGGTCTTGGTTGGTTCTGTACAGGGGGAGCTGCAATAAATGGATGTATAGGCTCAGGAATAACTGGCGGAGTAGCAGTGGGCGTAGTTACTGTAGAAGTAGGTGGTCCTGGCCCAACATAAACTGTGGGTCCTGGTCCAGCAGATGGTCTTGGCTCAACCACTGGACCAGGTGGTGGTAAAGTTCTGGGTCCTGGATTGTAAACATTAGTAGGTGGTACCTGGTGAGCAGTCGTTGGTGGTAGTCTGGAGTTCAGAGGTCGACGACGAGTGCCTTTAAGGTGTATATACTGTATATACACATACAGTTACACAGACACAGACACAGACAGATACAAAAACACAGACATAGACATATACACAGACATAGACATATACACATACAGATACACAGACATAGACAGATACACATACAGACATATACACATACAGATACACAGACACAGACAGATACACAGACACAGACATAGACATATACACAGACATAGACATATACACATACATAGACATACACAGACATAGACATATACACAGACACAGACAGACACACAGACACAGACATAGACATATACACAGACATAGACATATACGCAGACATAGACATATATACATACATATACATATACACATACATAGACATACACACATACATATACACATACATAGACACATACAGATACACAGACACAGACATATACACATACATAGACATATACACATACAGATACACAGACATAGACATATACACATACAGATACACAGACATAGACATATACACAGACAGAGACATATACACATACAGATACACAGACATAGACATATACACAGACATAGACATATGCACATACATAGACATATACACATACATAGACATATACACATAAATAGACATATACACATACATAGACATATACACATACAGATACACAGACACAGACATAGACATATACACAGACATAGACATATACATAGACATATACACATACATAGATTTATACACATACATAGATATATACACATACATAGACATATACACATACATAGTTCCTCCAGTGTTCCTACAGTGTTCCTCCTGTTGTTCTCAAAAACTGTGCTTCCGTGCTGACTCCCTGCCTAGGCAAACTCTTTCGTCTCTGTCTATCCTCTAACGTCTTCCCTTCATGCTGGAAGTTTGCTCACATTCAACCTGTCCCAAAGAAGGGTGACCGCTCTCAACCCTCCAACTATCGTCCAATTGCTCTTATCTCTTGTCTTTCTAAAGTTTTTGAAACTATTCTTGCTTCCAAATTTCTTAAGCATTTCTCTTCTCATAATCTGCTCTCAGATCGCCAGTATGGCTTCCTTAAGGGTCGCTCTACTGGTGATCTTCTTTCATATCTTACTAACTCTTGGTCATCCTCCTTTCGGGACTTCGGTGAGACTTTTTCTATTGCACTAGACATATCGAAAGCCTTCGATAGAGTCTGGCATAAATCTTTAATTTCTAAACTACCCTCCTTCGGTTTCTATCCCTCCATCTGTGCCTTTGTCTCTAATTTCCATTCCGGCCGTTCCATAGCCGCGGTTGTGGACGGCCATTGTTCACTACCTCACCCTATAAACTCCGGTGTTCCTCAGGGCTCTGTCCTATCTCCTATTCTCTTTCTAATTTTTATAAATGATCTCCTTAACTGTACCTTAATTCCCATCCATTCATACGCAGACGACTCAACCTTACACTACTCCATTAGTTTTTCAGAACGCCCCAGCCAGCAATCCCTCAACGACAAACGTAATGAAGCCATAGAACTCTTAAATTCTGATCTAATACTATTTCCAATTGGGGCAGAGAAAACCTTGTTAACTTTAATGCTTCCAAAACCCAATTTCTCCATCTATCTACCCGTCAGGATCTCCCAGCGGACTATCCCTTATTCTTCAACAATTCAAAAATCAACCCTTCATCTTCTCTCAATATTCTTGGTGTCTCTTTTTCTTCTGCTCTCATTTGGAAGGACCATATTACCAGTCTTGCTAAGGCAGCCTCCCAGAAGCTGGGTGTGCTCAACCGCCTTAGGGGATTCTTTTCCCCTGCACAGCTTCTTGCTCTGTACAGGGGCATAGTGCGCCCTTGTATTGAGTATTGTTCACATGTGTGGGGAGGTTCCTCTCACACCGCTCTCCTAGACAAAGTTGAAAGGAAGGCCTTTCGTATCATTAACTCCCGTCCACTCACTAACTCTCTGCAATCTCTCTCTCTCCGCCGCAATGTTGCATCTCTCTCGCTATTCTATCGCTACTATAATAATCAGTGTTCCTCAGAGCTATCCCAGTGCATACCACCTCCTTTACGTAGGGCACGTGGTACCCGTCTTGCAACTCAATCCCACCCCTACTCTGTGCAACTCTCCAACCCAAGAGTGAAACGTTACTCTCAAACTTTCTTCTACTCAACAGCTGAGCTCTGGAACTCTCTCCCAGAATCAGTCTTTCCCTCTTCCTATGACTTAAATTGCTTCAAACTCTGTGTGTCCAGGCATTTTGGCTCGAACGTCCCTTGATTTTGGCCCTGTCACTCTTTCAACTATGGGGGAGGCACTCGCTATAGGCAGTTATGCCTTTTGCCTCCCTCAATCACATAGAAAAAAAAAAAAAAAAAAAAAAAAAAAAGACATATACACATACATAGACATATACACATACAGACATATACACATACAGATACACAGACACAGACATATACACATACATAGACATATACACATACATAGACATATACACATACAGATACACAGACACAGACATATACACATACATAGACATATACACATACATAGACATATACACATACAGATACACAGACATAGACAAATACATAGACATATACACATACATAGACATATACACATACATAGACATATACACATACATAGACATATACACATACAGATACACAGACATGGACATATACACAGACATAGACATATACACATACAGATACACAGACATAGACATATACACATACAGATACACAGACATAGACATATACACAGACATAGACATATACACATACAGATACACAGACACAGACATATACACATACATAGACATATACACATACAGATACACAGACATAGACATATACACAGACATAGACATATATACAGACATAGACATATACACATACAGATACACAGACACAGACATATACACATACATAGACATATACACAGACATAGACATATACACATACAGATACACAGACATAGACATATACACAGACATAGACATATACACATACAGATACACAGACACAGAGGCTGCTTGGGTTGCAGGACTTTGGCAGCAGGCATGCATGATAGTTATTGTAGTCATGCAATAAATACCAATCAAAGCCATACCAAAACTAAACCATACCCCATTTTCTCTCTCCTGATTAAGGGGGGTCACCTGCTTTTTTTTCTCTTTATCTGGCTTGTATCTATTCGGCCCCATTCAGCCAACTGTTTAAGACGTTTATCCCCATCCAGGTGTCGATATTTTCCTGGCGAGCGATAGCGAGCCAGCATTGTATGGAGAAATCCGGCTTCGCCGGAGAAATGTTTCTATCGAAAAATGTACAAATTTAGCTTGCTGTCAAAACAAACACATATATATATGCTGGCTCGCTACCGCTCGCCAGGAAAATATTGACACCTGGATGGGGGTAAACGTCTTGAAACAGTAGGCTGAATGAGGCCGAATGGATACAAGCCAAAGAGAGAGGGGGAGAAAGAGAAAAAAAGCGAGGTGGGCTCCCATGATTCGTGTTTAAACCAATATTTCTCTCTTGGTGGCAAAAATATGTGTGTGATAACCCGGGTTCGAATCCCGGTGGATCATATATACTTTAATTAATTTCATTGGGGGTGTGGTGGTGAGATTAATAAAAATAATATTATCTAAACCCTTCCCTTCTCCTCTAACTGCCTCAGACACACACACACACACACACACGAGGTGGTCCGGCGTTAAACAGTACCGGTAAGCTTCTAGAAGACAGTTGACCTCCAATATTCTCCATTACCAAGAGGAAAGGAAAGGGGATCAATGACGCACTTCTTTTCTGTTTTCTGGTTATTATTTGAAGATTTTATTCAGATTAAATAGGGTGTATGGAAGTCAAACGGTTGATGGAGATAGTATTTACCCTTTTAATGCCCACAGATCCTTCCTAAGCTGTATTCAAATTGCCATATCCTCAAGGGGTTTAATACGAGAAAAATACAAGCGAGACTAGGATCGCGGCCATATAACCCCCCCCCCCCCCCTCCCACCCTCGGGGCCATGAGGACGAGTGCCTCACAGTGCCAGTGGCAGTTTGGCAGTGGTTCAGTTAGGTGCCAAAGCGGCCGCTCCGCTACGGTCAGTGCCAGGAAGAAGGAAGGAAGGGAGGAAAGGGGAGGTTGGACTTGGAAGAGGAAGGATAAAGGAAGGAATAAGAAGGGAGGAGTTCAGGACTTCCCAGCTTCTTGCCTTCTATCAGTTTCACTTCACGTCCCACGCAGATTAAACCGTGAGTACTTGCGATTAAATATATTATACATTAGAGTGAGTGGCAGGAAGGAAAGACGAGGTAGGACTTTATAGATAATGGATAAAGGAAGGAGTAAGAATGGGACAGTTTAGAACTTTCCATCTTCTTGCCTTCTATCAGTTTCACGTCTCATCCCACGCAGATTAAACTGTGAGTACTTCACATAAGATTGATAGAAAAATAGTTCTGTGAGATCAATTAGTTATAAAATTGCGAAAGAACTTGAGAAGATGTAATCGCAAAATGGGACAAGTCATGTTTGCATCTAGTGTATTCGTGCTACGTACTTAGTGTACCCGAAAAGCCTAAATAATATATCTATTACATCATGAAAGATATTTGCAAACATATAAAGTTATGTGATAAAATTGACAACAACATTGTAAACAAATATACATACCGGTACGATAATATGGGAAAAAGTAATGTGTGATAGAAAAACAACAACATCCATTTGACTCCAGACAACCACATTTAACAACGTGAATACAAAACCTGATACACTATAAAGTCATTTGGGAAGGTTTAAAGAGACACAGGTCAAGATTTGTTTTTCTTTTTAAATTGTTAACACGTGAGCTAAACCAAGTAAAGGATTCTGGCTCACTTGTGGTAGGCGAAAGGAAAATAGGAGAAGGAGGAAAGAGCAGAGGGGGAAGGGAAACAATTATATATCCGGAAGTGGGCTATGAATCTGTCAAGGGGGTGGTGGGGTGAAGGCAGAGAGAAGGAGAATTAAGGGGGGTCACCGTTTTTTGTTTATCTTTCTCTCCTTTTCTCTCTTTGGCTTGTATCCAATCGGCCCCATTCAGCCAACTGGCGAGCGATAGCGAGCCAGCATTGTATGGAGAAATCCGGCTTCGCCGGAGAAATATTTCTATCGAAAAATTTACAAATTTAGCTTGCTGTCAAAACAAATATATATGCTGGCTCGCTACCGCTCGCCAGGAAAATATTGACACCTGATGGGGGTAAACGTCTTAAAACAGTAGGCTGAATGGGGCCGAATGAATACAAGCCAAAAAGATAGGGACAGAAAGAGAAAATAAGCGAGGTGGGCTCCCTTAAGAGAGGTTAACCCCTCTATTGTAAGATTACATAATGCTTCGTGTTATACTTGCCATCATTAGAGGATTTTATGTAGTTTAGGAAGGGCCTCTTAAGAAGCGAAGGTGTCAACACCAACTCAGTCATAACTCATATTCCCAAAGACTTTTCCTAAGCTGAATAAAATCACCTACTGATAACCAACATACACTTGTAAAACGCGTAATAGTTCTCAAAGGGATAACATCGGAGCATAAATGTAAGGAGATTCTGATTATGTCAATGGTTATAGTTGTGTCACCCCTAAACGAAAGGGGTTAAAATAAATAAATAAATAAGTAAATATATAATTCCAGTCCATGCCTATCAGTCCGATCATTTGAGTTCAGACGATTGTATTCTCATAGTCAAACTATTTCGGGTGTATTTTCTAGTACAGTCATACCTTATTCTAGTTAACCTCTTCTGTACCGGCGACGTCTTTTCTATTCTTTTCTATCTATATCTAGACAATTTTGTGCAGCTTAGGAAGGGTCTTTGGTAGTAAAAGGGTTAAGTGAGATAGTTCGAAGCCTGTTACTTGCTTGAGACCCATTATTATAAGCTGAATAAAATCGTCTAAATATATCTAGAATAGAATGAAAAAGACGTCACCGGGACAGAAGGGGTTAACAGTAGCTGATTTTATTAAGCTTTAGAAAGGTCTCATTTGGTCAGAGAGTTAAATATATTTTAGTTAACAGCCTACTGACAAGAGAGAGAGAGAGAGAGAGAGAGAGCATGCCTGTTCACTCTCCGCCTACCATAGTCTCAGATCTCACGCAGGGAGAAAACATTCTAAAACACACAAACAGAAGACTCCCTTGGAGGGATAGGCAGAGAAACAAACATTTAATATTTCTATGTTTGCAAACATATTTCCACGTCAATTGGCACAGCATCTCGTTGCCAGTGAAATCATTACATTTTCTATACATTCCATTATCTATATATTAGCATAATAATATCAAAGCAAAACAAAGGCTGTTCCAAAGATAGCTATTTGCCTTTGTGTTGATGAGAGGGCTACATAGAGTTACATAGATACACGAACTGTACAGATCTTGGGGTCCTTGTGTAGCTGTCAATTTTTATTAAAAGCGTTTACTGGCCTGAACATACAGGCACATTAATACAAATACATTAATCACTAGGCAATACTAACTAGAATACAAGAAGAGGGAAGTAGAAGGTTGCGTGCGTGTGTGTGTGTGTATATTTGTGTGTGAGAGAGAGAGTGAGTGTGTGTGTGTGTGTGTAGAGTCAATGAACATAGTCAGACCCCCTATTTACAGAAGTGGCCACATCAGCAGTAACAGGATCCACCCCACTCTTATATTTTAGTCAGTCAGTATAGTCACTGGTCAGTCAGTAGTTAGTCAGTGTTGTCAGTAGTTATTCAGCATAGTGAGCAATAAATATTTTCAGTAGTTAGTCAGCATAGTCAGAAGCCAGTACAGTCAGCTGTTAATATATATAGTAGTTAGTCAGTGTTGTCAGCATATAGTCAGCATAGTCATCAGTAAGTATTTTCAGTAGCTAGTCAGTGTTGTCAGTAGCTAGTGAGCATAGTCAGCAGTAAGTTTACAGAATAGTCGGCAGTCAGCATAGTCAGCAATCAGTATACATTAGAGTCATCTGTAAGTATATTCAGTATATAGTGTTGTCAGTAATTAGTCGGCTGTCAGTATAGTCAACATAGTCAGTAGGTATAGTCACAGTTAGTCAGCATAATCATCAGTCATTCAGTAGTTAGTGAGCATAGTTGGCAGGCATAGTCAGCAGATAGTCAGAAATAATCAACAGTCATTCAGGGGAGGTGTGGCAGAGTGGTCTTGCCACTGAACTGGTAATCCAATGGACCCGGGCTCGAATCCCAATATGTCAATGGGAAGATATTATTGGGATGGAATTTGTGCTGTATCTAGTTTCAGTGCATTACCACAGCACACCGAAATACCCTCATTGTTCCCTGATTAAATAGCATTGTATGAATATTCCCATGTTCAAAATATGCTACAGGGGGGCAATGCCTAGTGAGTTATTTGCTCAATAGGTGCATTCTGAGAGTGAGGGTCCGAGTGTGGGGGGTGAGACTGTGAAGCATGGAGGCGAAGCAGCTTCAGATATGGAGTTGCTTCGAGCCGGGGTGCTTCGCATGTCTCACTCCCTAGATTGGAACAAGACCTCACGGGGCTCACCGTGTTCAGCGGTGTAGTGTAAAGGCTCTCAGCCTATGCCCGAGAGGGAGTAGTTGGAATATAGAGAGAAAAAAAAAAAAAAAAGTTAGTGAGCTTAGTGAGCAGTCAGTACAGTCATCAGTTAGTCAGCATAGTCAGCACTCATACAATAGTTTGTCAGCAAAGTCGGCAGTCAGTACTCTCAGCAGATAGTCAGAATAATCAGCAGTCATTCAGTACTTAGTCAGCATAGTTGGCAGGTATAGTCAGCAGTAAGTCAGTATAAATCAGCAGTAATTCAGTAGTTAGTGAGCCTAGTCAGCAGTCAGGTGAAGTTAGCAGTTAGTCGGTATAATCAGCACTCATTCTGTAGTGTTTTTTTTTCTATGTGAGTGAGGGAGACAAAATGGCAGAATTGCTTGTGGGGAGTGCCTCCCCCAGAGTTGAAAGAATAACAGGGCCAAAATCAAGGGACGTTCGAGCCATAATGTCTGGACACGCGGAGTTTGAAGCAATTTAAGTCATAGGAAGAGGGAAAGACTGATTCTGGGAGAGAGTTCCAGAGCTCAGCTGTTGAATAGAAGAAAGATTGAGAATAATGTTTCACTCGGGTTGGAGAATTGCACAGAGTAGGGGTGGGATTGTGTTGCAAGACGGGTGCTACGTGCTCTATTAAGAGGAGGTGGTATATACTGAGAGAACTCTGAAGAACACTGATTATTGTAATAGTGGTAGAATAGTGAGAGAGATGCAACATTGCGGCGAAGAGAGAGAAACTGCAGATAATTGGTGAGTTAATGAGATGGAAGGCTTTCATTTCTACTTTGTATAGAAGTGCTGTGTGAGAGGATTCTCCCCACAAGTGTGAACAATACTCAATACATGGACGCACTGTGCCCCTGTACAGAGCAAGAAACTGCACAGGGGTAAAGAACCCTGGAGGTGGTTGAGCACACCCAGCCTCTGGGTAGCTGTTTCAGCAAGAGTGGTAATATGATCTTTCAAAGAGAGATCAGAAGAAAAAGAGACACCAACAGCATTAAGAGAAGATAAAGGGTTCATTTATATGTTGTTGAATAATAGGTCATAGTTTTCTGGAAGGGGGCGATGAGTAGACAGATGGAGAAATTGAGTTTTGGAAGCATTGAAAGTAACAAGGTTTTCTCTGCCCCAATTAGAGTCGTCAGCATATGAGTGAATGGGGCTGGATGTGCAGTTGAGAAGGTCATTAATGAATAATAAGAAGATAATTGAAGATAGGACAGAACTTTGAGGAACACCAGAGTTGATTGGTTGAGAAAGTGAATGGTGGTCGTCCACAACCGCAGCTATGGAACGGCCAGAAAGGAAATTAGAGACAAAGGCACAGATGGAGGGATAGAAACTGAAGGAGGGTAGTTTGGAAATAAGGGATTTGTGCCAGTTTCTATTGAAGGCCTTCGATATGTCTAGTGCGACAGAAATAGTCTCACCGAAGTCCCAAATGGAGGATGACCAAGAAAATAAAGAAGACCACCAGTAGAGTGGCCCTTTACATTTACTATGCAGGCATATTTCCGCTATATTAGGGCTCATTCAGGCTCTCCTGAATGATTAAACAAGTGTTCGAATTAAATTAAATGTATTCAGCCAAAAACTAGAAGAAAATAGCTTCAAAATGACACTAGAACGAGCTTCGTAGCGCACAGGGTTCATCTGCAGCGCTGCCATAGACATAGGAAAATATTAACTAATAATGAGCAAATGTCGCGCTACATTTGCCTTTGGCAGTGCTGCATATGTCTAGCGAGACATGGCTGAACCTACTCAGTGCCCCGGCCACCTGGGTGGAGAGCGGACGGTGGCCTGCCGCGATCCCGCTCACTCGGACTCGTCTACACAGGCTTTAAGAGCCTGTAAATTGCTATTGCCAAGGTGTTCCTCAATGGTCCCCGCAACCAATAGGCTAAGGAAGCCATACTGGCGGTCTGATAAATGCTTAAGAAATTTTGAGGTAAATATAGTTTCAAAAACTTTAGAGATGCAAGAAGTTAGAGCAATTGGTTGAGAGCGGTCACCCTTCTTTGGGACAGGTTGAATGAGAGCAAACTTCCAGCAAGAAGGGAAGACATTAGAGGAGAGACAGAGACAAAAGAGTTTGCCTAGGCAGGGAGTCAGCACGGAAGCACAGTTTTTGAGTACAACAGGAGGAACACCGTCCGGTCCATACACCGTCTTAGTATTAACCCCAGAGAGGGTAGAAAGTACATCTTTGGAAGAGATTATGATGTTAGGCATAAGCAGGAGAGAGGGGAGTGGAGAGGGAGGAATAACACCGGAATCATCCAAAGTGGAGTTAGTCAGCATAGTTGGCAGGTATAGGCAGCAGTTACTCAGCATAATTAGTAGTCATGCAATAGTTAGTCAGCATAGTCAGCAGTCAGTATAGTCATCAGTTAGTCAGCATAATCAGCAGTCATACAGTAGTTAGTAAGCCTAGTTAGCAGTGAACCAGACCCCCCTGTTTACGGAAGTGGCAACAACAACAACAACAACAACAACAACAACAGGATCCACCATCACTACTACTCTTTTGTTTTCAGGCTGTAGTTACTGGCATTCTTGTGGGGCCCCGGCTCTCACACACACTCACTCTCACTCTCTCACGCTCTCTCTCTCTCTCTCCCTCCGCGCGCGCGCGCATTTGTGTGTGTAGGAAGTCAATTGTATGAAAATCGGTGTTGTCATATGCATCGTTAATTTCCTACGTTCCCACCTTCATTATCATAATAATATAGTTATAAAGGACGATGCTAGAAAATTGTTCTAGGAGATGGTCATATCAAACGCCCCTCTAAAAAAAATCATTGAATCACATTCACCATTATCATTAACTAATTTAATATAATTTAATATATTTTAATGGACTTAACTAGAAAACTTGGCCACATTTAGGGTAGAACTGGTTCTACTTTGGAAGAATTGATCAGGTTTGTTGCTCTTTAGCATGGATTTTAATACCTGTCTGAGAGCTTCGGACTAATACCCACTGCCTAAAAAAAACTCTAGGGCCCCCTAACCTCTCAGAGATGACAGAGTAAGCCGTCGGTGTTCATGGTGAGGATTGATAATGAGTTCTCCCCTTACCTCCCCCCCTACCCTCACTTTTCATACCTCTCTTACCTCTCTACACACCTATTTTACCGCTGTACACACCTCATTTCCTCTTTATACAGTTCTTGACAAACCTAACAAACACCTTTACACACTTTTGTTCACACCTATTTTACTTCTTTTTACACCTCTTGATTCTTTTTTATACACTTTTACGTTTTGTCAAACCTAACAAACCTATTCACATACATAATTTTACCTTTTGGCACACCTAATTTTCCTTCTAATACACTTTTTATATTTTTGACAAACCTAACAAACCTCTTCAAACACCTTTATTATCTCTTTGCACACCTAATTTCCTTTTCATACACTTCGTTTACGTTTTGACAAACCTCTATAGATACCTGTGTTACCTCGTAGACACTTCTCCCCTGAACTAGCCCCAACCCTATTGTCGTAACGCTCGTACCTATTTCTAGATAGCTATAATACAATGGGGTTCTCATCTAATTTCAAGTGTTAATTGGGATGCTATTTTTTAACACTTTAAGTTAAATATAATCGTCTAACATTAGCCAGAATTATATGTAAACAGGATATTAAATATTTTCCATTACCTTCATTTCATCCCTATTTCTTGTTTGGATATCTCTTTACACTATAATTCCTCTTTATACACCTATCTCTGAGTAGTGAGTATCACTTGTAAACTTGAAGTTCGCATGAATTGGTAAGAAATCTTGTGTTATACTACTCGTGATATTGAACTTGAATATATTGTATATATAACTTGTTTTATGCTTTCATTTCTCAAACCAAAGTTTCTAATGAGAGTAGGGATATCTGTGTCTAGTAAGTAACACAATGCCCAACACAAATGAATCTCGACTTCTCTCCGGCCTACAGAAAAAAATACAATAAATACAAAAATATAAATACAATTATAAATAAATAACTACACTTCAGCTTATCCCCCCACCCCCCTTCACACATTTCCCCCGTGGGTTTGTTATTAGGCTCTCATCAGTTTGTCAGTGTTTAGACAGAACATTAACACACACACACACACACACGGGACCTGTCTCGGGAGCCACTGACAAGCTAGGCCCTTGGAGGGGGGTGTTTTGGGACTTCCCCTGTATCACTTAATTAGTTTGCAGATTTTAAGACATTTCATTTGGCGATAATAAGAAATTTCACCCCATTCATGTGTCGATTATATTTATGGGCGAGCGAAAGAGAGCCTGAACCTAAAACAAATCGGCTTTCGGCCGCGACATTATTCTATAGAATAATGTAAACATTTAGCTTGAAGGGGATGTTACTGGGTAATTTTGTGTTGCTTTGAAGGAAGTCTGGGAAGGCGTGTTTGTTAACCTAGGGGACAAGCAAAAATACATTGCTTGAAAATGGCAAAAGCAAGCAAAATCCCCAATAATAGTTAAACAAAATATCATAATAACCCACAAGACGTCGGAGCAGCTGGTGTTAAACAGACCATACAGGCACAGGGTCCACATGTCTAGGGGGCCACTGATAACCAAAAATAAAATTAAAACAAAATAACCTACATCTGAGTCGGCTCTATAACATACCTTTACTTAACCCCTTCTGTACCGGTGTTGTCCTTTTATCTTTATTTTGGCTACTATTAGACGATTTTATTAATTTAAAAAGGGCCTCCAGAAATTAAAAGGCTCCGAACTATCTAACTTAACCTTTTTCACTACCACAGATCCTTCTTAAACTGCACAACATAGTCTAAATATAGCTAGAATAAAATTGAAAAGACGTCCCCGGTAAAGAAGGAGTTAACCCATTCAGTACCTATGACGCTTCGGAGATTGGGTTACCGGTAAGGAACCCTAGAGAAGGAAAAGAACGACGGTTTTCACGAACAGAACATTTCTTTTTAGCAGCCAGACATTTACACTTCATTATAATATATATGTGGATTTTAGTTAGTTGGTTAGTTAGTTAGTTAGTTAGTTAGGTAGTTAGTTAGTAAGTTAGTTAGTTAGTTAGTTAGTTAATTCGTTAATTAGCTAGTTATTTAGTTAGTTAAAATATGACTTCAGAGGCTATTGCAACCCTTCAGGATTATTAAGCTAGCACACTGTACGACTAGGATAGCGTCAGGACTGGAGCCGCTTTTCGAAAATCCAGTCTCTTGTTCTTTGATCCACCGAGAATGACTTATACTTACATCGAAATATCTCGCAACTAATAGGGATGGTTATTCGTGGAAGCCCTCGTTATATTTTACCTATGGCCCTATTTCATATTTCAGTCTCGTTAGGTAATTTTATACAGGTAAGGAAGGTTACGTAGCAATAATATCGAACAACTTTATCTACACTAATATTATGTCTCCCGCAATTCCTTCGAAAACATAAGGAGGTATATGTTTAATTTGTTGGTCGATTATTTAATTTATGTTTTTTTTTTCCAATTTCTCCTAGACCTCCATCAAGCTTAAAATAACAACCCCAGGATCCCCCTTCAAGATATATTTGTACATTTGTCGGTAGAAAATGTCCTGTCTAATGGCTAATTCCTCCTAATTTACAGGCTCGCTATCGCTCGCCAGGTAAAAATCGACACCTAAATGGCACAAAAAGTATTAATATTGTCACAGAAAAGGGGTGAAAGGTCTTAAAATCGCCAAACTAATGGGCCAAACGTCTTAAAATATGAAAACTAATGGGGCTAAGCATGAGGGAAAAGAGGGGCCAGAAAACCGACCATCTCCCCTTAATAGATTCGTCTAATCATGCCCAGAGAAAAATAAAGAATACGTCTTTATACACTAAAAGGGTTAATGATTGTGATTCGATGTTGTCCTTTTAACTTTATTCTGGCTACTATTAGACGATTTTATTCTGTTTCAAAAAGTCCTCCAGCAATTAACAGGCTTCGATCCCTCTCACTTAACTCATTCTACTACCTCAGATTAACAGGCTTCGATCCCTCTCACTTAACTCATTCTACTATCTCAGATTAACAGGCTTCGATCCCTCTCACTTAACTCATTCTACTACCTCAGATTAGCAGGCTTCGATCCCTCTCACTTAACTCATTCTACTATCTCAGATTAACAGGCTTCGATCCCTCTCACTTAACTCATTCTACTACCTCAGATTAACAGGCTTCGATCCCTCTCACTTAACTCATTCTACTACCTCAGATTAACAGGCTTCGATCCCTCTCACTTAACTCATTCTACTACCTCAGATTAACAGGCTTCGATCCCTCTCACTTAACTCATTCTACTACCTCAGATTAACAGGCTTCGATCCCTCTCACTTAACTCATTCTACTACCTCAGATTAACAGGCTTCGATCCCTCTCACTTAACTCATTCTACTACCTCAGATTAACAGGCTTCGATCCCTCTCACTTAACTCATTCTACTACCTCAGATTAACAGGCTTCGATCCCTCTCACTTAACTCATTCTACTACCTCAGATTAACAGGCTTCGATCCCTCTCACTTAACTCATTCTACTACCTCAGATTAACAGGCTTCGATCCCTCTCACTTAACTCATTCTACTACCTCATATTAACAGGCTTCGATCCCTCTCACTTAACTCATTCTACTACCTCAGATTAACAGCTTCGATCCCTCTCATTCGATCCCTCTCACTTAACTCATTCTACTACCTCAGATTAACAGGCTTCGATCCCTCTCACTTAACTCATTCTACTACCTCAGATTCTTCTTAAGCTGCATAACAACCGTCTAAATATAGCTAGAGTAAAATTAAACAGACGTCGCCGGTACAACAGCGGTTAATGGTTGTGATGGGATTCCGTGCGCTACTAATTATATGGTGTACGGTCGCGCTAATAAGTAAAGTCCCAGCTGTCATTGCGTTTGGCTCGCTCTGTGGTGTATTAATGTCTGTCAGATGTTGAATAGGGTGGGTGCTTATACCAATGATTGATCAAAACATACTTGGTGCCGAGACATCACTTATTAGAGCGATTGTACACCCTTTCTCGGACAGAAATGAGGTATATTTTCGAATATCAATGCTAAATTAGTTAATTCGAATACAGTATAATAATGTTGGCTGTTAGACTACGAGTATGCTTTTGTGGAAAATATAACAACTGAAGCAACAAGCCGGCCTGCAGATATTTGAACCTTAAGGGGAGACGGTAATATAACAACTGAAGCAACAAGCCGGCCTGCAGATATTTGAACCTTAAGGGGAGACGGTAATATAACAACTGAAGCAACAAGCTGGCCTGCAGATATTTGAACCTTAAGGGGAGACGGTAATATAACAACTGAAGCAACAAGCCGGCGGCCTGCAGATATTTGAACCTTAAGGGGAGACGGTAATATAACAACTGAAGCAACAAGCCGGCCTGCAGATATTTGAACCTTAAGGGGAGACGGTAATATAACAACTGAAGCAACAAGCCGGCCTGCAGATATTTGAACCTTAAGGGGAGACGGTCGTTTTTCTGGTCCCCTTTCTCCCTCGTGTTTAGTCCCATTATGTTTTAGATTTTTAGACGTTCGGCCCATTTGTTTGGCGATTTTTAGACCTTTCGTCCCATTTAGTTATACATTTTAAGACCTATCGTGCCATTTAGGTGTCGATTTTTTCCTGGCGAGCGATAGCGAGCCTGTAATTGTAAGAGGAAACGGCCGTCGGCCGGGAAATTTTTCCACCGATTTTTTTTGTATTTTGTTTATTTCTGTTTTTTTGTTAGTAGTTAAGGGATGAGGTCACGAGGAACCTTTTTACCCTGTCATAGACCTATTTTACTGTTAGGCGATCAGAACAGAGGCAAGGGGTGTGAGGAGATTGCCCAACTATCTCCACCAGCCGAGAATCGAACTCGGTCCTCACTAGACCTTCATCAAGCATAAAAATACACTACCTAGACACCCCCCCCCCCCTTTTAAGATAAATGTATACACTTTTTGATAGACAAATCCCCTAGCCTAAGACCGGTTTCTCTTAAAATTACAGGCTCGCTATCGCTCGCCAGGAACAAATAGACACCTTAATGGCACGAAAGGTCTTGATATTGATAACGAAATGGGACGAAAGGTTTTAAAATCAACAAACTAGTGGGGCGAACGTCGTAAAATCTGGAAAAATAATGAGGCTAAACCTGAGGAAGAAGGGAGACCAGAAAAACGACCCATCTCCCCTCAAAACAAAACTCAGGCAACATTTAGGGGACATAATGCACTGGTATGGGAAAGTGGAAGAACCAATATACATTTACGTGACCGAAATATTGATTAACCCTTTCTGTACCGGTGACGTTCTTTTCAACATATTCGGGTAATTATTAGACGATTTTCTTCAGCTTAAGTGGAACAGCTACCAATTAAATGTAACAGACTATCTCAATTAATCCATCTAGCGACCATATATCCCTACCTAAGCTTCATAAAATCGTCTCAATATAGTTAGAATGAAATATAAGAGACGTCGCTGATACAGAAGGGGTTAAAGCTCATCTCAGGATCGGTCAGGCCAGAGTTGACGATTAATGTTGATGGGGAAAGGTGTTCAAGTGATCCTCTCTCTCCCTTTAGGTTGACTGTTGACGAGGGCGTTTTTCCGACAACATGTTTCTGCAACTTTCCTCTTGCCGCTTCAGAAATACACTTTCATGAGTTATCAGTCCCCTATTGTATTCAATCGTCTGTCAAACACGCACACACACACACACACACACACACACACGTCGTCATGAAAGTGCTCCTCCGCATTTGGTGTTTATATTATCAACCTTCTGTCTAGTTTATATATATTTATTATTTATTTATTTATTTATTTATTTATTTGTGTATTTATTTGTGTATTTATTTATTTATTTATTTGTTTATTTATTTGTGTATTTATTTATTTATTTATTTATTTATTTATTTGTTTATTTATTTATTTTTTTCTTTGCCAGACGGCGTAATTCTCGAGAAGGCCTCGGCCATGAACATTAGGAGTTTGTTTCGAATCGCTAGGTCAAATTGCCTGGGCTTGACATCTACCAATAACATTTTGACAGTGAGGGCTCGATCCGCCGACCCATTGATCAGCAGCAGACGCTCTACTGACTATGCTCGTGACAAAATAGCCTCCAAAGGTTGCCATAATGAAGTTGACGACGGAAATTGACCAAAAGAGGGTTCGTGTATTACTCCCCCCCCCCCCCCCCGTCCCTCCTTCACCCCGACAACAACAGGCCACCTTGTTCCCGGACTGGCCCCAACAACAACAACCCCTTGAACATAATACACCCGGTGCAAAGTTAATGTAGGCGTACAATTCAATCACTGTGGAATTCTAAACACACGTAGGCAAGCAAGTTCATTATCTCACGTACTCTGCCTCTCGCTCCCCACACCCTTCTCTTTCTCGCTCTCACTCTCTCTCTCTCTCTCTCTCTCTCTCTCTCTCTCTCTCTCTCTCTCTCTCTCTTTCTCTCCTCACAGGGACACACAAACATGTAATATTTATAAAAAGTTATATAACTGGAAAATATTAGTTGATGTTACTTTTTGTAAAGCAACAACGAATAAGTAAATCAATTTCAATAATTATAATATCGGAGGAAAATGGCTGATAAGAATAATAAAGTCGGACATATTTACATGTGATTACTTGAAGTCAGTTGTGGGGTTGTGTCTTTGCATTATATTCTGGCTGTTACTAAATTATTTTATTGAGCTTAGGAAGGACCTGTAGCATTAAAAAGGCTACTAACTATCACAATTCACCATCTTAGCTACTACAGATCCTTCCCAGGAGGCTAAAAATCGTCCAAATATAGCTAAGATAAATTAATATAGACGTCATTCGCACTCAGAGGGTTAAAGTGTAAGTTGTCTTGATAGTATTCCAACAGAACAAGAAAAGAGAAGACACTAAGGTGGAGATTGCCGAGGTGATACTCTTGAAATACAGCGACACAATTAAACCTGCCTTTAACTAATAATATGTTGAATTAAAGTATTGTGTGTTTTGTTCTCGGGGACGTTTATTTTTCTCTCACACAAAAGTAGCAACACAATCCTTTCTCCTCAACATACTGAAACTGAAACTGAAACTGAATGAATGTTTAGCCAGTGAAAATTGTGGTTAGCAATTTACTTCCCGATATAAAACTAGGATGAGAGATCTTTCTGCTATGGAAGTGAGAGAGAGAGAGAGAGAGAGAGAGAGAGCGAGAATAAAAAGAGAGTGAGTCAGATTCAGAATATACTGTATAACCTCACACACACACACACTTCTCGCTTTCTCTCTCAGGCTTAAAGATTCCCATTATTGCACACAAACCCTCCCCCCCCTCCCCAAAAGCCACTTAAAGAACCACTTAGACATCGGTATCCACTTAAATATCAACATACACTTAAATACTCAACTCTACTTACATATCAATTCCCATCTAAATATAACCTACTATTAAACTACCACTTATTTATCATTATTCACTTAGCATTATTATCTACGTACATTATATATTTCAGTGTCACTTTATTATCAACAACCACTTAATTACCAAACAACATCCACTTAAATATCACCAACCACCTAAATACCCACAACCACTGCCACTTTATCTAACACGGCCACCTTAGTAACCATATAATATATATATATATATATATATTATGATCTAATCCACTTATCTCACAATCATCCCCCAGTAAAGCTCGCAGCCTCCATCCCCCTAAGCACACACACACACACACACACACACACACACACACACACACACACCTATTAACCACTTGAGGATTATGACGCATTTTGACAGTTTATACTGGCTATTATTAGACGAGTTTATTCAGATAAGCAAGGGTATATGGAAGTCAGAGGGTTAATTGCGATATTCTTTACCCTTTTAATTCCCATGGATCCGTCCAGAGCTGTATACAATCGTCCTAATGATAGCCAGAATACTCTGTCAAAAGGCGTCATAATCCTCAAGGGGTTAATGTCACCAACACCTTTATCACAACAATTATTCATCCTACGTAACTTCATTGATCCATTTCCATTTACCAAATAACTATAAAACGCACCTGTTGTAAACCTATACATTTACGCACATGCGTATACTTATCCAAGCACCCACACGCTCAAACGATCACACACTCTGAAACCTATACACCCATACACTCTGAAACCTATACACCCATACCCTCGAAACCTATACACCCATACACTCGAAACCTATACACCCATACACTCTGAAACCTATACACCCATACACTCTGAAACCTATACACCCATACCCTCGAAACCTATACACCCATACCCTCGAAACCTATACACCCATACCCTCGAAACCTATACACCCATACCCTTGAAACCTATACACCCATACCCTCGAAACCTATACACCCATACCCTCGAAACCTATACACCCATACCCTCGAAACCTATACACCCATACACTCGAAACCTATACACCCATACCCTCGAAACCTATACACCCATACCCTCGAAACCTATACACCCATACACTCGAAACCTATACACCCATACCCTCGAAACCTATACACCCATACCCTCGAAACCTATACACCCATACACTCGAAACCTATACACCCATACCCTCGAAACCTATACACCCATACCCTCGAAACCTATACACCCATACCCTCGAAACCTATACACCCATATCCTCGAAACCTATACACCCATACACTCGAAACCTATACACCCATACACTCGAAACCTATACACCCATACACTCGAAACCTATACACCCATACACTCGAAACCTATACACCCATACCCTCGAAACCTATACACCCATATCCTCGAAACCTATACACCCCTACACTCGAAACCTATACACCCATACCCTCGAAACCTATACACCCATACCCTCGAAACCTATACACCCATACACTCGAAACCTATACACCCATACACTCGAAACCTATACACCCATACACTCGAAACCTATACACCCATACCCTCGAAACCTATACACCCATACACTCGAAACCTATACACCCATACACTCGAAACCTATACACCCATACACTCGAAACCTATACACCCATACACTCGAAACCTATACACCCATACACTCGAAACCTATACACCCATACCCTCGAAACCTATACACCCATATCCTCGAAACCTATACACCCCTACACTCGAAACCTATACACCCATACACTCGAAACCTATACACCCACACACTCGAAACCTATACACCCATACCCTCGAAACCTATACACCCATATCCTCGAAACCTATACACCCCTACACTCGAAACCTATACACCCATACACTCGAAACCTATACACCCATACACTCGAAACCTATACACCCATACACTCGAAACCTATACACCCATACACTCGAAACCTATACACCCATACACTCGAAACCTATACACCCATACCCTCGAAACCTATACACCCATACCCTCGAAACCTATACACCCCTACACTCGAAACCTATACACCCATACACTCGAAACCTATACACCCATACACTCGAAACCTATACACCCATACACTCGAAACCTATACACCCATACACTCGAAACCTATACACCCATACACTCGAAACCTATACACCCATACCCTCGAAACCTATACACCCATATCCTCGAAACCTATACACCCCTACACTCGAAACCTATACACCCATACCCTCGAAACCTATACACCCATACCCTCGAAACCTATACACCCATACACTCGAAACCTATACACCCATACACTCGAAACCTATACACCCATACACTCGAAACCTATACACCATACCCTCGAAACCTATACACCCATACACTCGAAACCTATACACCCATACACTCGAAACCTATACACCCATACACTCGAAACCTATACACCCATACACTCGAAACCTATACACCCATACCCTCGAAACCTATACACCCATACCCTTGAAACCTATACACCCATACCCTCGAAACCTATACACCCATACCCTCGAAACCTATACACCCATACCCTCGAAACCTATACACCCATACACTCGAAACCTATACACCCATACACTCGAAACCTATACACCCATACACTCGAAACCTATACACCCATACACTCGAGAAAACAACTCAAATACATATTCAAATATACACACACTAAGCAAGACACTCCGCCCATACATAATCACACCCCACAAACACTAAAAAGCCCACCTCCGTCCTTGCACCCACCCACGTGAACCTAAATCAACACGCCCACCACCCCCACCACAACTCACCCACCCCTCTCTCGCACACCTTTACTTGCCAACTAATGTCACACCTTCAACTCCATACATTTCATACCACCTGCAGCTCTTTTTACACAATATAGTAATTTCTTTAGACTTTCATTTCTTTATATTTGTTGCTTATTTATCTATTGTTATTTTTGTAATTTTGTGAGTCTTTTCCTTCATATTTTAATTTCATTTTTTTGTATTACTTCATATCAATATTGACCTGTTATTTGCTTCCCCTGTTTCCTAATCGAGTATTTCCACGCTCTAGATGTGCTCTCTATTGCTTTGGTTGTGGTGATGTTCCTTCTAAATTAGGTCTTACTATTTATATGTGACAACTTCAAACCTATAGCCACCTGCAGTGTCACTTTTACTCACTCTCTTCACACTTTACAGTATATATGTTATTCCTTGATGTTTTGTACTGTAGGTATTTTACTCACTCTCTTCACACTTTACAGTATATATCTTATTCCTTGATGTTTTGTACTGTAGGTATTTTACTCACTCTCTTCACACTTTACAGTATATATGTTATTCCTTGATGTTTTGTACTGTAGGTATTTTACTCACTCTCTTCACACTTTACAGTATATGTTATTCCTTGATGTTTTGTACTGTAGGTATTTTACTCACTCTCTTCACACTTTACAGTATATATCTTATTCCTTGATGTTTTGTACTGTAGGTATTTTACTCACTCTCTTCACACTTTACAGTATATATCTTATTCCTTGATGTTTTGTACTGTAGGTATTTTACTCACTCTCTTCACACTTTACAGTATATATCTTATTCCTTGATGTTTTGTACTGTAGGTATTTTTGTTCTCGCTTTTATGTGTCTAGGTCCGTGTCGCATGTTCAAACCCAACGCCACCTTCATTGTGGTTTCAACATTCGATCTTTTCCACATTCAGTGTCTTGCGTGTATTTGTCATGTATGCTTTAAATAACATTGTTGTTGATTTATTTGTTTGCGCTTCAACTTTTCAATTATTGAGACATTCTGATTTTCAAATATGTGACAATTGGTACTACTTGCTGTCACCTGTATTTGTTCACTTTTTACAAACGACACCTTTTGTTGCAAGTGTCTATGTTTTCATTGATATTATTATATTATCCCTTATTGTCTTTTGTGATATACTGTACATATGCCTTCGTAATCTTTGATGCTATGTTATTTTGGCTAATTTTCTAGCGTATATAATAGTATGCCTTCTTTATTGCTTATGTTTTAATACTCCTTATTCTTGTTCTTTGCAATAATTTGTTTTGTTAGTTTTAGTCTATGCATGGTAATGAGAAATAAAACTTTCAAAATACCAAAATCAAATAACAGCTCCAAATACGATCTTAGGCGATCTTACGACCATTTAAGTGAATACAGATGTTTAGCATTCAATATAAGTGCGGTATTGTATAATCCACTACATAATCTAAACAAAAAATAAGATAAAAATAACATATATATATATATATATATATATATATATATATATATATATATATATATATATATATATATATATATATATATATATATATATATATAATATACTGTATATGCTGTATATATGCTGGTGAACTCAATCCAAGTTGATATGGAACTTTCGCAGCTGAAAATCTCTCGACATTTTAAAATAGCAGAAAGCTTAATATTAATCTCTGTTCTTGCACCTCAGTTTCTACTTCTCCAGCTTTTGTTCTCTGCCATTCTTCCCTGTAAGCTTTTATAATTAACCTTCATGGGTATATTCCTTTTCATAAAGAATATATTTTTCTCTTTCTAACTGTTTATTGTTGAATTATTTTCTCGTAGACGGAGAGAGAGAGAGAGAGAGAGAGAGAGAGAGAGAGAGAGAGAGAGAGAGAGAGAGAGAGAGAGAGAGAGAGAGATAGACTAAGAGTAAGAGAGAAGGGAAGGAAACAAGCCAGCATTCTTGGCATCGAGTGGACATAGCAAGGGATGGTGGCAGTGGCACTGGTGGTGGTGGCACTGTTTCTGTAGAGCCAAGGACGACCACCAACATCACTACACCACTATATTATCACTACCATCACTACCACAATCTATCATCACTAAAGCCACTACTACCATCATCATTACATTATCACTATCATTACTACCATAATCACTACCACAATTATCAGCAGCACTAGCACCATTATCACTACACCACTACATTATCACCATCATCAGTATCATTACTACCACTATCATCAGCAGTACTACCACCACCATCACTACAACATCATCACTATACCACTACATTATCATCATCATCAGTGGAATTACTACCACAAGCTATCATCACTTCTACTACTACTATCATCAGCAGCGCTACACCATCATCACTACACTATCACCATCATCAGTACCATCACTACCACAAGCTAAAGGCACTACTACTATCATCAGCACCACTACACCACTGCATTATCACTATCATAAGCTATCAGCACTACCACCAACATCAGTACACCATCACCATCATCATTACCATAAGCTATTATCACTCGAAGGAAATAGTTGAGTTGTAACATATTATGGTGTATGTCACTGGCCTGATGAGCCTACAATATTTTCGAAACGTCAATAAAGGGCTCCTCCTCACATGGTATTTATATCCATTCTGTCTCATTTTCGAAGTTTATTTTTACTATTATCTTCATCAGCAATACCATCATCATCAACCTATTCACCATCACTACCACTACTACCTCTACACCACTATCTATATCACCAAGGCCACCATCACCATCAATATCACCACTATCAACACCACCACCACCATCAATAACACCACTCTCATCACCACCACCACCATCAATAACACCACTATCACCACCACTCTCATCACCACCACCACCATCAATAACACCACTTTCACCACCCCTCTCATCACCATCACCATCAATAACACCACTATCACCACCATCAATAACACCACTTTCACCACCACCATCAATAACACCACTATCACCACCCCTCTCATCACCATCAATAACACCAATATCACCACCACCACCACCATCAATAACACCATTTTCACCACCACTCTCATCAATAACACCACTATCACCACCCCTCTCATCACCACCATCACCATCAATAACACCACTATCACCACCACCACCAATAACACCACTTTCACCACTACTAACATCACCACCACCATCAATAACACCACTATCACCACCACCACCATCAATAACACACAGGGCTTTGGTTTCCCGGGCGTTTCCGCACCCTTCTCAGCTCCCCGCCATGGTGTGGCTTCGGTCACCCAGGCTTTATTGTGGAAGGCAGGGAGGGTTCTGTGGGGGCGCTCGGTTATGGCCTTGGCCTTGTTCGGGGTCTTGGGGCTGTTCGGCCAGGCAGTCTGGGGAACAACAACAACAACAACAACAACAACACCACCATCTCATCATCACCACCATAACCACTATTACTACCATCACTACATCACCATCATTACTTCATTCACCACTGCCATCATCATCCCCAATTGTCACCATACCACTATCATCACCATAACCAGTATTTTATTGAATTAGATGTTCAGTTTCCAATCTGGTTGACACAATTTCATACAATAGAGTTGTTAGAGGGATGGTCCTATTGTACTTGGGTCTGAGCATTTTCTACCTATAATGTGTGGGTGTATGTGTGCGTGTGTGCAGTGGGGTAGGGATGATACATGACACACACAACTTGACTATATGAAGCCCCATCATCTCCCTAGTTTACGTTAGGTCCTAATTATTATTACAACTATCTCAAATATTGTTGTGGTAACCTCTCACAGCAGCTTAGCCCACAGGAACTTCACCTACGTTCAGTTATTAAATATATTCGCCAAAACCTAATCTGGTCTATTCTAAAACAAATAAAAGTAAAATAAAAATCCTTAATATAATATAGTAATGAAAAACAAACTAATCGTAGCCATAATTTAACTTTAACATACACTAAAGCTAATATAACATACAACAAATATTGTTCTTAACCTTACATAACCTTACCTTAATCTAATGTTTCTAACTTCAAAATGTGGGTGAAACCAATCTAGTGTGGAGAATACTTGTGAGGTAAACCAAGCGAATGACAATAAGAACAATGGCTCTCTTTACGCATTTCCTCTGGCTAAAATAGAATCCCCTCACGCATTCTTCTTTAACACAGCATGAGCAATCTGGAACTAACCTCCCCACTCAATCTCTCGGCCTATCAGCGACGTATCTTAACCCTTTGAATGTGGGAGGCCTTTTCTGAGCGTAATAGAATCGCTTAGTTTTGGTCAGAATACAGGAAATCGAGGAATAACTACTGAAGGAGTTGTGCGAGATAGTTTCAGACCATTTGGCTATGAAGCATCTTCCTAATCAGAGCAAACTCGTCTAATATAACATGAAAAAATGCATCATTTGTATTGAAAGGGTTAAAAACACATACAGTCGGCCAAATGTGTGATGTCTCGGCACCAAGTATATTTTGATCAATAGTTGGTATCAGCAATATCTAGAACTTGATTTATTCGTTTCGAATGAGATATACAAACGTGTTCCGAACCTTAACCATCCTATTCAACATCTAACAGACATTAATACAGCACAGAGCAAGCCAAACGTAATAACAGCCGAAACACGACTTATTAGTGCTACCATACATACAGCTATTTAAAAATATCACCAAGACCCCCTTTCCAGATAAATTTGTACATTTTTTGGTAGAATAATGTTCCGGCCAAAGGTGGGCTCCCCCTAAATTACAGGCTATCGCTCGCCAGCAAACAAAAGTCTTAAAATCTCTAAACTAATGGGGCTAATCATGAGGGAGAAGGGAGGGTCCAGAAAATAAGCCAACCTCCCTTTAAGGGACCCCACCTCGCTTTTTTTCGCTTTCTCTCCCTCTCTCTTTGGCTTGTATCCATTCGTCCCCATTCAGCCTACTGTTTTAAGACGTTTACCCACATCCAGATGTCAATATTTTCCTGGCGAGCGGTAGCGAGCCAGCATATATATATTTTTGTTTTGACAGCAAGCTAAATTTGTACAATTTTCGATAAAAAATGTCTCCGGCGAAGCCTGATTTCTCCATACAATGCTGGATCGCTATCGCTCGCCAGGAAAAAATCGACACCTAGATGGGGATAAACGTCTTAAAATAATTGGCTGAATGGGGCCGAATGGATACACGCCAGGGAAAGAGAGAAAAGGAGAGAAAGACAAAGAAAGCCGGTGACCCTCCTTAACAGCACGGGCCATTAAAATCAAACCTATGGCTTTCTCTCTCATGAAATAATATATGCGAAGAACATTTTTGACAACCATCCCTCTCATCATATTCTGTTCTCTCTTACACATTAAAAGAACGTATATTGTATTTGTACATACCATTAATAATGAACTCATTGCCAAGCTAGTAATTATAACTGTCAGACTAATAATAACACTTTCATAACGACGGAGCATGTAAATGAGTAAGTACCTTAAGGGGAGAGGGGGAGGGGGGGGGGGGGGGGGGTTTCTGGCTCCCCCTTCTCCCTTATGTTTATCCCCATTCGTTTTCCAATATCAAGATGTTCGGTCCATTACTTTGGCGATGTTAAGACTACGCCCCATTTTTGCTATCAATATTAAGACATTTAGTGCCATTAAGTGTCGATTTTTTCCTGGTGAACGATAGCGAGCCTGTATTATAGAAGGCAGCGGCCTTTGGCCGGGACACTTCTCTACCGAAAAATTTACAAATTTATCTTGAAGGGGGTTCTGGGGTTATTTTTTATAAGCTTGATGTAGGTCTAGGGATGAAACTAAATATATCATAAATACACAAAATAATCGTCCAAAAAATAATCCCTTACCTCCTTAATTAAGGATGGTGGCAAAACACAGTGTGACCTCTTCCTTGCCAGACATCAACACATATAACCCGTGACAAACTGTTATATAGTGACGTAGTGTATCCTGTTCTCTCTCCCTCTCTCTCTCTCTCTCTCTCTCTCTCTCTCACACACTTACCGTCATCACTCACCCATCCCCTTACTCCTGGCATCACAACCCTTCACAATATCGCATTACTTCAAGATAATTAGGCAGAGTTACTTTACCTATATGCGCCACAATACTGTATATTATACTCTCTCTAGACTCTACAGTATATGAAGCACAGAGATTACCGGGACAACACAAATATGATTACACGTTAGTTAAGGGGGGTCACCGGCTTTTTTCATCTTTCTATCCTTTTCTCTCTTTCCCTGGCTTGTATCCATTCGGCCCCACTCAGCCAACTGTTTTAAGACGTTTATCCCCATCCAGGGGTCGATTTCTTCCTGGCGAGCGATACCGAGCCAGCATTGAATGGAGAAATCCGGCTTCGCCGGAGACATTTGTCTATCGAAAAATGTACAAATTTAGCTTGCTGTCAAAACAAAAATATATATATGCTGGCTCGCTACCGCTCGCCAGGAAAATATTGACACCTGGATGAGGGTAAACGTCTTAAAACAGTAGGCTGAATGGGGCCGAATGGATACAAGCCAGAGAAAGAGAGAAAAGGAGAGAAAAAAAGCCTGTGACCCCCCTTGAGTTGAAATAGGACTTGAGTAGCTGACAACGTTTCTGGAATATTAACCCATACAAAACAGATGACGTCCTTTTCATCAAATTCTGGACACTATCAAACGATTGCATTCAGCTTCGGAAGGATCTGTGGTAGCTCAAAAGATTAAATGAGATAGTGTGCAGCCTTTTCATTATTAGAGGTCCTTCCTAAGCTGAATATAATAATGTAATAGTTGCCGGAACATAATACAAAAGAGGTTACCGGTACTGAATGGGTTACGCCAGCACACTGTAAGTCAAGAATAGTGTCAGGACTGGAGCCCCTTTTCCGGATCTCCAGTCCCTTGAATTGCATTATTACGATCCAAGATAACTTTGTATATATTTTGTTGCTTCCTGTCTTTTCTATTATATTCTTACTATGTTTAGACGATTTTGTGCCGCTTGCGAAGAGTCTGAGGCAATAAAAAAGGTTGAGTGAGGTACTTCGAAGCCTGTTAATTGCAGGAGGCCCTTTTTAAACTGAATTCAATCGTCTAATAGTAACTATAATATAGTTAAAAGGGCATCACCGGTACTAATAGAGTTAATGCCGATACACACAAGCATAGAATTACGACAAAGCCATTATTCTGGTGCCTTTCGACTTCACTTTAATATCTATATTTTTCTGTATTCGAAGGTTATGTGACATTACCTTTAATTGAGTGGATGCCAGGTGAGTTTAGTTAGGTATGTCAAGCCTACTTAACCCTATCTAATGCGAAGAGTGTGTGTGTGTGTGTGTGTATGGGAGGGGGGGGGGGTCTTTTTGACCTCCTATTTTTCACTCCATTGGCCACCCCTTCGGGGATCACGGCGTCAGGCAATAGATAGATAGATAGATAGTTTGACGATTATAAGACACTTCACCCCATTCAGGTGTCGATTTTGTTTTTCTGGGTGAACGTTGGCGATCCTGCAATTTAGGAAAAATTGGCCTTCGGGCCTTCTACCAAAACAGTACTCATTTTGCTTTATGTGGGTGTGGGGGCGGGTTTATTATTATGTGGGTGTGGGGGCGGGTTTATGTGGGTGTGGGGGCGGGTTTATTATTATGTGGGTGTGGGGGCGGGTTTATGTGGGTGTGGGGGCGGGTTTATTATTATGTGGGTGTGGGGGCTGGTTTATTATTAGTTTGAAGGGGATTTGGAGAGGTGTTTCCTTTTAGTCTCTACAGGTCAAACTAAGAATGCATTGATCGATAATGGCAAAAGCAATCAAACCCTTAACCCATACAGTACCCGGGACGTCCTTTTCATCCTTTTCTGGCAACATTTATACGATTTTCTTAAGCTTAGGAAGAACCTCTAGCAATACGTAAGGCTTCAAACTATCTCAACCATCCCTTTTAACTACCACAGATCCTACCGAAGCTGCATAATATCGTCTTAATATAGCTAGAATCAAATATAACACACGTCGCTCGCTGTTACTCATAGGGTTAATAGCAATCAGGACGTCGAATGAGATATGTCATCATTTAGGCCTACGGTTTGATCTACTGTACAGCGGTTGACATAAGTTCCTCAAGTCTTGACAATATAATTTACGTAAATAAAGACACTTGGAATTAGTAGCTATATATTAATAAAACACGAGAACGTTTCGACATTTAATGCATATTCAATTACTTATATAAACAAATCTCTCTCTCTCTCTCTCAGATAAAATCCTGACCACCTCGCATACATCGTAAGATCTGTGTGGCTAGTGTATCACTGTAAATGTCTCTTTCTCACTCACTCACACACACACATACACATACGCAGACACACACACACATATACACAGACAAACACACACACACACACACACACGCCGAAACACACACACACACAGATACACACACACACACACAGATACACACACGTCCCCCAAACCTAGGTATACATAAATGAAACTCCATCCACCAAAAATACTCCTCTCCCCCATATCTCACGTGGAGGGGAAGGGTTGTGTTGTGTGCAGGAGACGGCTGTCTGTCAAAACTGCCCCACTCCTAGACGGCCACGCTCCTAGACGGCCACATTCCTAGACGGTCATACTCCTAGACGACCACACGCTACACTCCTAGACGGCCACACTCCTAGACGGCCACACTCCTAGACGGCCACACTCCTAGACGGCCACACTCATAGACGGCCACACTCATAGACGGCAACACTCCTAGACGGCCACACTCCTAGACGGCCACACTCATAGACGGCCACACTCCTAGACGGCCACACTCCTAGACGGCCACACTCATAGACGGCCACACTCATAGACGGCCACACTCATAGACGGCCACACTCCCAGACGGCCACACTCCTAGACGGCCACACTCCTAGATGGCCACACTGATAGACGGCCACACTCCTAGATGGCCACACTCCTAGACGGCCACACTCATAGACGGCCACACTCATAGACGGCCACACTCATAGACGGCCACACTCATAGACGGCCACACTCCTAGACGGCCACACTCCTAGACGGCCACACTCCTAGACGGCCACACTCCTAGACGGCCACACTCCTAGACGGCCACACTCCTAGACGGCCACACTCCTAGACGGCCACACTCATAGACGGCCACACTCATAGACGGCCACACTCCTAGACGGCCACAATCATAGACGGCCACAATCATAACAGCCACAGAATCCTCGGCTCACCCAAGGTCCATGGGCTCACCCATCCTAATTCAACCTGACCTAACATAACTATAAATAATAAGCATAGGCCTATCTTATCTAACTTAATATTACCAAACCAAGGCCTTTTAGCACTACATCGGTTGGGTTATTGCCGTCCAGTAAAAGTTTTATAAGATTTTAGTCACTAAGTATAATCTATCTTATCTAACTTAATATTACCACACAAAGGCCGTTTAGCACTACATCGTTCGGGTAATGGCCATCTAGTAAAAGTCTTATATGATTGCAGTCACTATAAGTATAATCTACCTACATTCAAGCAAGTGATGAAAATGCAATACTTCTAAAAAAAAAGTGACAACCGAGAAAAACAAAATCAACCATTAAAATAAGAAAATAACATAGTAAAAATGCAAGAAAGAATAAACAGCCATGTGACTGTTTTTAGGGACCCGGCCGCGTCTGTGGGGTCAACTCTCACTCGTTAACATAAACAAACAAGTTCAATCATACCAATGTCTGCTACCAATGTCTTCTGTTTCATATTTTGTACCTTGCCCGTATCTAACCTCTGGGCTATGGAGATCGTCAACTCTTTTAAGTATCTGGGCAGAGTGTTGAGTAAAGATGGGACTATGGATGAAGAAGTGCGAGAGAGAGTACAACAGGGGAAGAGGGTTGTAGGAACGCTGATAGCAGAACATTTATCTTAAGGGAGCCCACCTCGCTTTTTTCTATTTCTCTCCCTGTTTCTTTGGCTTGTATCCATTCAGCCTACTGATTTAAAACGTTTAGCCCCATCCAGGTGTCAATATTTTACTGGTTAGCGGTAGCGAGCCAGCATATATATATTTGTTTTGACAGCAAGCTAAATTTGTACATTTTTCGATAGAAAAATTTCTCCGGCAAAGCCGGATTTCTTCATACAATGCTGGCTTGCTATCGCTCGCCAGGAAGATATCAACACCTGAATGGGTTTAAACGTCTTAAAACAGTTGGCTGAATGGGGCCGAATGGATACAAGCCAGGGAAAGAGAGATAAGGAGAGAAAGATAACAAAAACCGGTGACCTCCCTTAACCTCTATCAATCATACCATTATCCACCGTCTTCTATTTAATCATCTATACTTTGTGTATGTTCAACCCGAAATACTGTCATTTCTAGCCTTCATCAATGTTGTTAAAATAGGACTTCAGAGGCTATCAACCCTATTGGATTATTAAGCCAGCACACTTAAAGTCAAGAATAACGTCAGGATTGAAGCCCTTTTTCGGGAACTCCAGTCCCATCGCTTCATCAACCATACCTACTATCCACTATACTCTATAGTATAATTGTCTGCAATATCATTGTTATTACCTTGTCTCTATATATGTTGAACTATGCCCCTGTCTTTGAGTCGGTTCATCCAACCCTTCATCAACAATCAATGTGCTATGTAGTGCTATGTAGTGTAGTGCAGTGCAGAAATACATAGATTAGTGCAGTGCGATGCAGTATTGTCATAAATGTTGACGTCGTGTGAACCTTTTGAAGATCGTGACGCATTTTGAGTTTCTTCTGGCTCTCATTAGACGATTATATACAGTTTAGGAAGTATCTGTGGGAATTAAAAGGGTGCAGACTATCTCAATCAACCCTCTGACTTCCATATACCCTTCCTAATCTGAATAAAATCATCTACTAATACCCAGAAGAAAAATAATAACAACAAATGCGTAATGTATCTTGTAAGGGTTATGTGTGAGGGTGTGAACAGCACGAGAGTCCTTGACAGTGGCACTGAGGGGAGGGGTAGTATAGTGTAGGGAAGTATAGTATGGTATAGTGCAGTGCATCATAGTGGGTAGTGTAGTATTGTGCAGAATAATATAGTTTAACTTGGTAGTGTATGGATATAGCGAGGATCCGTCATTATGGCACTGTGGGGAGGAGTGGGATAAGGTAGAGTAGTGTAGTTTACAATTGTGTAGCGTATAGTGTGTGTGTGTGTGTGTGTGTGTGTGTCTGTGTTACCTGGTGGACAAACAAAACTACAGTGAAGCATAGTGTAGTATAATATAGCAAAGTGTAGCATACTGTAGCGTAGTGTAAGATACCGTAGTATAAAGTAGTGTAGTGTAGTGTAATGTAGAATAGTGTATTGTATTTTAACTAAGAGTTGCGTATCTGTGAGTGGACAGTAGAAGGGTCCGTCATAGTGGCAGTGTTGGGATATAAGTATCCGGCCTGGCCCTCTCAGGTTACAGTAACACACACACATACTCACATACGTTTGTAGGGAGGTGAGACAACTTATTTACACCCACTGCTAAAGTATTCCATTTGTTCAACTGTAGAACAAGTGATAATATAGTTTAAAGCTATAAAGCAAAGTGTGTGTGATAGTGTAAGGAAATAGTTGAATACTAAATACTATATTTCAATGTTGTTACAAATTAATATATATATATATATACAGTATAGTGATATGCGAAACCACATATTTTGCTTTGTTTCGCGATATATACCGTAGGAAAGGCATATACTGTACATACAGCGCTGGAATGCAAACAGGCAGAACATGGTGAGAGCAAAGAAGCATGGAGCCTTCATATAATAACACAAGGCCGTGGAAGTCTCCTCATAGATGTGTATGGTGCCACACTACTCCCTGTCCCCTATGGCTGGCACCCATACCCTAGGGGAGTGAGGGAGGAGACTAGGATAGAAGGACAGTAGTTAGGCCTAGGAAGCCCAGTACCTTCTATATCTTAACAAACTCAATATGCGAGTACTATGACACTATTCTCCATTTAATTATCCTATCATTAGACGATTATACTCAATTTACGAATTATCTTTGGGAATCAAATAGGAAAACACTATTTACATTTACCCTCAAAATCTCGCAGGTCCTGAATAAGATGTTTTAAATTCAGCCATAATGCTGGAAGGGATTAAGATCAGAATTCCCTTTATTAGTGTTTGTGGATTTCTTGTCCTTAGGTTTGAAGGATAGAGCTAATGGGATGGAATAGATAACTGGGTTGAAATTACTGATGGAGAAAAGGTTGAGGGCCAACACCAGATGGAGTTGGAGTTGAGGTGAGGCAGAAAGAGAAGAAAAAGTGTCCTCGGAGATTAGAGTGAAGAAAACTAATATAAATTAAGAACGAAGTAGAACAGTTAAAAGTGACGGGTTCCATATGATTGTATACTTGCTATGATTCCTGACTGCTCTGCTTGACTTGGATACAGACGTTCGAATGGGGTGAAAACATGTAGTGAATGAAGAATGTTTTGGAAGTGAATCTTGTAAAATGTCAAATCCAAAGCTTAGGTAGATCAATCTAAAGGGGGTACCAAATGAGAGCTCTTTTATCAAAGATCTACATATATTCGGCTACATTTCGGGAACCTTTTGCACTGGTATCATAAATTAGAATGAAGATATATGAAGATAAGGAAAATTATGACTTCTATATCTTGACATCATAAGCTGCCAGATCGATGTTGACGATGAAAGAGCTCGTGTGATACTAGCATTACTGATTATATGAAAGTGTGGACGAGGAAAACTGCACAAGCGTCTCACCTGTTGACCTTGGCACTATATGAATGTGGATGAAGAGGACAGGAGGCAGAGGTAAATTATTGGGAGTGAGGGAGCAAATTGTGGAGGTTGTGGAGGAGGAAGTTGATGAGAAATGATATGCAAGTTTGTAGGGTGTGTGAATGTGAAAACGGTGTATATTTATTGATTGCAGAGAGGGTGTATATTTGAATGTGTTAAGTAAAGGGGATGGATATATAAGTGTCTTGATAGTGGAAAGTGTGCATGTGTGTATGTGTAAATTGTGTGAAATGTGTAGTAGAGGTTGGTGAAGGCTTGGCACCACAGCGACCCAGTGGCACTCGGTTGGCACTGTCATGAGCTGCTGCCTGGCACCTCCTCCCCACTCCCATCCCCCTCCATGGCTAGTTTGTCTCTCTCTCTCTCTCTCTCTCTCTCTCTCTCTCTCTCTCTCTCTCTCTCTCTCTCTCTCTCTCTCTCTTTTCCTTTGTACTCCTTTGTACGCTCTCTCTCTCTCTCTCTCTCTGTATATATATGTATTAATTAATTAATTTATATATGTATTTATTAATTCATATATTTACCAGTTTATCTGTTGGCCCTGGTTATTTGACACTGGTTGAGATCTACTGGTTGAAATGGTCTACCTGCTTGAGTTGTGAGGTAACCGTAATGTATATATTACCTGGTCTATAATGTGACTCGTTTGCTCTCATTTTGTCTATTATAATACTCTAGCTCACACTGGCTTTGGTATGACTCACTCTAGCTATTCTGTAACTGTAGTCCATGTTTTCTTCCCAGCTGACAGTAAATTGTCGCGTCCCCATCTTGATTCGTCGGTTATTACCAAGATTTTGTAGCGAAATATGTTGTTAATTATGAAACCTTGGCATTAATGTTATGGAGAGTCACAAGTAGTTTATCTATGGCAATTATTATACTGCTACCTTTATCAAGCAACGGGGTGGTATAATATTTTTCATCATGTAGAATTTAGACCCCCCCCCCAAAAACAAAATATATATATATATATATATATATATATATATATATATATATGTATATATATATATATATATACAATAATAATACATACACAAATAAATATATACATACATAAATGAATAAATAAACATAACATGAAAGATACATAAATATATAAATATATTGATTAAATAGAATGACCCAGCCCTGGCTGGGTCATGTCACAATAATATTAATACTATTTAGGCTCTACTTGTTTATTCAGTGAGGCCTTCAATGTGCCCCAGATGACAAGTATCCTACTCTAGTACTTACAGTAGTTGCTAGTGTTTGAGTGTGAGGTGTATGTATGTATTGCAACAAGCAACGTGACCACGAGTCGGAGCAGGTGGTGGTGGATGGAATTGATTTCAAATTAAGACATTAATTTTAAGATCCTCGGTGGTTTGGTGGTTTAGGTGTTGAAGTGATGCACTATTAGCCTGGCTTCGAGCCCTGGCTGGGTCATGTCCCAAAAATATCAATATCCTGTTCCATTATTGTTGAATGTCTATTATGGGAATGGCAATATAAACATAAAGATAAACATAGTTACACCAGTGGCACACGAATGGCAATATCAGCATAAAGAGAAACATAATTACACCAGTGGCACAAAAATGGCAATATAAACATAAAGATAAACATAGTTACACCAGTGGCACAAGAATGGCAATATAAACATAAAGATAAACATAGTTACACCAGTGGCACAAGAATGGCAATATAAACATAAAGATAAACATAGTTACACCAGTGGCACAAGAATGGCAATATCAGCATAAAGATAAACATAGTTACACCAGTGGCACAAGAATGGCAATATAAACATAAAGATAAACATAGTTACACCAGTGGCACAAAAATGGCAATATAAACATAAAGATAAACATAGTTACACCAGTGGCACAAGAATGGCAATATAAACATAAAGATAAACATAGTTACACCAGTGGCACAAGAATGGCAATATAAACATAAAGATAAACATAGTTACACCAGTGGCACAAGAATGGCAATATAAACATAAAGATAAACATAGTTACACCAGTGGCACAAGAATGGCAATATAAACATAAAGATAAACATAGTTACACCAGTGGCACAAGAATGGCAATATAAACATAACGAGAAACATAGTTACACCAGTGGCACAAGAATGGCAATATAAACATAACGAGAAACATAGTTACACCAGTGGCACAAGAATGGCAATATAAGCATAAGAGAAACATAGTTACACCAGTGGCACAAGAATGGCAATATCAGCATAAGAGAATCATAGTTACACCAGTGGCACAAGAATGGCAATATCAGCATAACGAGAAACATAGTTACACCAGTGGCACAAGAATGGCAATATAAGCATAACGAGAAACATAGTTACACCAGTGGCACAAGAATGGCAATATAAACATAAGAGAAACATAGTTACACCAGTGGCACAAGAATGGCAATATAAGCATAACGAGAAACATAGTTACACCAGTGGCACAAGAATGGCAATATAAGCATAACGAGAAACATAGTTACACCAATGGCACAAGAATGGCAATATCAGCATAACGAGAAACATAGTTACACCAGTGGCACAAGAATGGCAATATCAGCATAAGAGAATCATAGTTACACCAGTGGCACAAGAATGGCAATATCAGCATAACGAGAAACATAGTTACACCAGTGGCACAAGAATGGCAGAAGCTGGATGATGTATAATATTCTAGGGTGTCTAATTCTGAATAAAGTATATATTTCGTACTAGTATTTTTTAATAGGTATAGACATCCAATATGTGGATGTAGATATAGATAGACATAGACATTTTATTAAGCTCAGACTTTTTACAAGTATGGGGAACAACTCCCTTACAAGATATTTGGTATATCATCCTGGAATACAAATAATATAATTAATAACTCTTTCATCTATCTAAACATCGTCAATACACATTTAAAAAATAAGGCTATGTTATGTTGTACTGTCTAACGATGATTCTGTTATAGATCGATGAATTTATATATATTAGGATGATTTATATAGTACTGCATATAGGAATATATACTGTTGTCTAAATGTTGTAATTTATGTATATTAGGATGATTTATATAGTACTGCATATAGGAATATATACTGTTGTCTAAATGTTGTAATTTATGTATATTAGGATGATTTATATAGTACTGCATATAGGAATATACTGTTGTCTAAATGTTGTAATTTATATATATTAGGATGATTTATATAGTACTGCATATAGGAATATACTGTTGTCTAAATGTTGTAATTTCAAGATGTTTACACTCTAACATAACGTGCTTATCATCACCTAAAATATTGCCATTACATTTATTACATATTCTATCTTCTCTAGTAGTTCTGTTGTACCTGCCGGTAAGAATGGGTGACCTGTTGTTATTTGTTCTGAATTTACATATATAATTTCTATTTTGGTTTGATAAATTCATTAGGTAGTCCTCTAATTGATACACATCTTTATAAGTAATATAAGTATTACATGACGATTTATTATTTAAAGAGGGTCAAATTACACCAGTGGCACAAAAATGGCGATGATTGGAGCATCTGTATTTTTTCTAATGGTCTCTAATTCGGGCTACTCTATAATTCACCCTAGCCCCATTTTAGCTTTCATCACGCCGCTACACTCTCACTAGCTTTATCTTTATCTTAGCTGTATGTCTTCTCCCCCTACCCCCCCCCCCCCGCCTCTCTCTCTCTCTCTCTCTCTCTCTCTCTCTCTCTCTCTCTCTCTCTCTCTCTCTCTCTCCTTTAGCTACTAATTCCTTAAGCCTCCTTTGTCCATTTAGTTTTTTGCGTCCAGCTTTTTGTATGCCTATTGTCAAGCCTTTCTCGTTCAGCGGAAGAAATATATGCTTCGCTAGATTCTATATACAGTATATATATATATATATATATATATATATATATATATATATATATATATATATATATATATATATATATATATATATTTTTTTTTTTTTTTTTTTTTTTTTTTTTTTTTTGTGATACTTCCTCTCTTCTGATGGCCTGTCTTGTAATGTGAAGAAATATGCTGGTAGGTTGGATTTGTTATATACCTTATAATTATATTTGGCAGTAATAAAGATGTGCTTAGAACAGTTTGATGCCACACACGTTCCTTCCTCTCTTCATAAGAACATAAGAAAACTGGAGTCTGCAGAGATCCAACACAAGACAGATCCCTTGTACACCCAACCCAACCTCGTATATAGGTCTATCTAATTTTATCTTTTCATTTAGCTTTAATTATTTGCTTTCTTACTTATAAATATAAAACTTAAAACTTTAGGTATTAAAATATATTATATATCAATCTTTAGGTCTTAGCAACTATAACTCCAAATATTTCGTTCATATCATATTTTAACACACGTCCTTTTACTATCACCGCCTTCCTGTCATATTAGCAGTAATTTATCTTTAAGTTTCTTACCATAAAGTAGCTATTGGTCGGATGTGTTAATTTCTCCAACTATCTACTGTATATATGATATCATCAATACATTAATTGTATAATTATTATTTTGTTAAACTTATCTCTTCGTTGTGCAAATTTAGAATCAATGCTTACAAAGTATTTTAATTATCAGTAATTTTAATCACAACCTACACATCATCCACACCATATTCCTCTTTCAATGTTTCAGCAATCACATTTTCCTACTACTTATACTTTCACCAAAAATGGCCTCATATCCGTTTGTGTCTTCTCCCTCTCCCTCTCTCTCTCTCTCTCTCTCTCTCTCTCACACACACACATACCTCACTCAATCACATATTACACAAAGACACACCTACCTCACTCAATCACCCCCCCCCCCCTCTCTCTCTCTCTCTCTTCCAACCGTCTTTCTGTCTGCCACAATTATCATCATACCCCTATCTCCTCCACTGATCTCGTTCCCTCCCCCGTATTATAAACCCTCTGGATATCAACCTTCCTACATCTCTACTCCTCCTTTCTGACAGCGATGCGGGGATGCTGTTACTTTTAATTTGTACCATTCATTTCGCTTTTTTATTATGCAGAAAACTACTCCATCACTTTGTCTTTATGTTTAGCTTTCTTTGCGATTGTCTTGCTTATTTTTTCTGCAAATATGCATGTATACAATAATGTTTATTTTCTGAAAATATGCATGTATACAATAATGTTTATTTTCTGAAAATATGCATGTATACAATAATGTTTATTTTCTGAAAATATGCATGTATACAATAATGTTTATTTTCTGAAAATATGCATGTATACAATAATGTTTATTTTCTGCAAATATGCATGTATACAATAATGTTTATTTTCTGCAAATATGCATGTATACAATAATGTTTATTTTCTGAAAATATGCATGTATACAATAATGTTTATTTTCTGCAAATATGCATGTATACAATAATGTTTATTTTTCTAGAAAGAGGATAATCTCGAACAATACTTAAGTGCCTTATAAGTTATAGGAGAGTTTACTCTCAAAAGGCTTAGCCAGCATCAACAATGTTATTTGTAATTAAAGGTGTATTGTTTATAATATGGCGAAATATAATATTTATATTTATATTTATATTTCTATATTATCTTCATCAAATATGTTTGGTATATTGCTCAAGTATTGTTATATTTATCCATATGAATACACAATTGAAAACATAATAATAGATGATATTGATAGACACAGTAGAAAGAAGTACAAAGGAAATTTAGCAACAACATAGTTGTTAAGATTCTACCATAAATTTGTGCTTAGAATATGGTCAGAAAGAGAGGCATACACGATAAAGTAGCTAGTTAAACATCAATATCCACAACATCCATTTTATAACTATGAAGAATATATTAAAAGGGGGTGGTTCTTTTCTGGTCCACCTTCTCCCTCATACTTAGAGCCATTAATTAGGTTTCAGATTTTATGACGTTTGCCCTAATATTTTGGCTATTTTAAGACATTAAGGTGTCGATTTGTGCTCGCCTGCAATTTAGGAGGAACCGGCTTTCGGCTGGGGCATTTTTTCGGTAAATATTATCGAAAGGGGGTCTTCGAGGTATTTGTCAACCTTGGTGGAGGTCTAGGGAGGAAAATAAAAAAATAAAATAAATAATGCTAAATTTATATATAAATAAAATTCTCCCTTCCAGGCGAGCATATTATGTGGTTGTGTCGAGACCCTGTAGTACCAACCTCCGCCATACTGGGGCGATTGGTGACATTTGCCTCTCTTAATACTCCAATATATCCACACCCATAATACACATCCGGTAATACTGGCACAGGATATACAGTTTAGTCTTTGGGTCTATATTGTACAGTTGCCCACATAAGTTATGTTCCTCTCCGTGATCTTATTCGTGGAAATATAAACCGCATGGTTGAAATACGAGTGTAGTTTCTTATGGAATGGTTAACTTCTTTGATAAGGTAAAGAAACCACACTCTAATTTAATTCATACTACTCTACTTTCATACTTAAAATCACGACGGTGAATACAACTTATGCGGCCAACTGTACATGATCAATATTGATGTATTATGCTATTGTTTGACCATTATTGCACCAAAATGACGTCCATAAAAAATATCATCCGATCTCTCTTACTGCATGATCTCTAAGGGTCTCTAGTGCCCCAAATAATATAGTGACTGTTGTGGATGTCAGCTTTAATGACGTGTGTGGCATGTACTAGTTTATGGCTCCCCCCCCCCCCCCCCCCCCCGTCTCTCTCTTACACACTGATTGGCTCTAATAAACATCATAATACCAACAGGAATTTTGGGTAGTTTGTGCATGAGGAGGGATTTGCAATTGTTGTTATTTGCTTATATATATATATTTTGTTTTTTTATCTTTCTTTCTCGTAAGTTTGGTCCCTAGACCTCTATCAAGCTTAAAAATACACCTCCAAGACCCCCCCCCCCTCCCCCACACACACACCTTCAAGATAAATGCCGGTTCCTCCTAATTTTCAGGCTCGCTATCGTTCGCTAGGAAAAAATAGACACTTAAATGGCACAAACGGTCTTACAATCGCCAAACTAATGGAGGAAACATCTTAAAATGTCAAAACCGATGGGGTTAAGTATAAGGGAGAAGGGGTAAAAAAAATGCCCTTAATGATGTGTGTGGCAAGTAATAGTTTATGGCTGCTCCCCCCCCCCCTCTCTCTCTCTCTCTCTCTCTCTCCCATCTAATAAACATCATATTACCCAAGTGATTTTAATTTACAATATACCTCTTTACTCATATCACTTATACCTCATCACTAATTTGGTATATAATATATGTCTTTACCACGTCACTGATCTGGTCAAATATTCATCTTAGTTAAATTATATAATTTGTTCTTTTCTTTCCTTTGCCATTTGATCATGTTTCTGCATTCTCCTTCTCCTGACTTCCAATTTCAGTGTGATAATCGATTCAGCAATGCCCCTTTGACATCTAGATTTTGCTTTCATTTATATTGCTCTAGTCTCCCTCTTTTCTTGACTTAATCTAGTGGATACTAAGAGTAAACGGGTTGCTAGGGAAGACACAATAGGTGAAACATAATGTAGATATATTATTAGATTTCATTCGATTATAGAACAGAAAAAGCTATGGTACAACTTGTTACGACCGGGACTCGTATAAAACAAGGGCTCTTAATCATTGGACTAGAAAGGCACACAGCCACAACGGTAACACTAGATCCAACCCTCGAACTTATAATGCCGGCGCACAAAAACACCTATACCCTCCAGAGTTAAATCTGCGATAGCGGGGTATCCTCTAACTCGGTATAAATGCACTACTACTACAGGCTGATGATCTCTGATACAGCCTGATCACAACAACATACAATTACGGTAATAATGTATACAAGGAAAAAGATAGAGAGCTTAATTAAATCACTGGAATTATTTAATGTAAACAAGAAGAAGGTATAATTAAAGTTACTCTAAACAATAATAAACTGTCACTCCTATACTAAAGAAAGTGAATGAAAGTCCTAAAGCATCGAACGGGAATTTTCTGAAGAAAGTCTGATGCTGCTTAAGATGATCGAATCGGATTTTGAACTGTTATATAAAGCAGGAACAAGATATGACAAGTGTAGGGACATACAGTGTTAACTGGCACGGGAATAACGATAAATGCACAATAGTATTATCTCCAACAACAAAAGAAGTACTTCCTCAGGCAACGCAAAAGCCTGCTCAGGTTGTGCAAGTCAACAACAACCAAGGCTTACAATCAACGTGAATAAAAATGCTGCATACATAACATAAGAGTTTATAATCCTAATCGGGTGTCTGCTAGGCGAATAAAGTCTAGCTGGGATGTCGTAGGCTAGGAAACAATGGCTGAGCAAGCGGCTCGTAGCCTAGCGGTCCTTAACCCGTGGAGCCCCGGATAGTTTTGTAATGTTTGCGCACCAGAACCCGGCCGGTTTTCAAAAAATTGTTTTATTCCAGAAACAATAGCGAATGGGTTAGGAATGAAGGAAAAACCACGAAAAACCGCTCAAAAAGCTTAAAAAATGGTCCTACAGAGACCCCGAAAACGGATTTTACAAGAGTAAAAAATTGAAGGCAATTATCCCAAAAAAACAGGTTATTGCGCGCTCGCGCGCACGCACGTGGACTTTGAGAGTTTTCAACCATCGGCACGGTTGCGTGGGATACGTACACAGTTCCCATACAAATCTGAGCCCTCTTGAGTGGCTACACCTGAGGTTACGGTCGGCGCAATTAGGGTGACGCGCCAGGCGCGTCTCTGGGGCTGTGCGTTACATACATCGCCGACGCGGCTGGGGCTGTACGGGTTAAGACTGTACGGCCAAATTACGTTAAATGACGGGGTGCTCTCTTGAGAGATCCAGATCGCTAGTATCTGATTCTCTCCTGGCGACCCTCTTCAAGTCAAAGCAAAACGAGTTAGCACAGTGTTGGGTGGCAGAGGCAAAAGCCCTCACTCGCAACACAGTGCTAAACTCACAAGGTACACAGTCAGAGAGACAACCTAGGCTTCCCACGTATCTGTTGCGATTGTACAAGTTCAACAAAACCTGGTACACATCGGAAATCACAACATCAATAGCCTCACCCCAGTCTAGCATTAAATAGCCCAGCAGACAACCAAGAAATAGGTAGGGAGACACCGCGAGTGTGTCGAACCTCTACAGACAAAATGTTTACCCCTCCAAAATGTCTAACTAAACATGGAATATCTGAGAGCTTCAGCATATAATACGATGGCCGATATGATATGTGAAATCGTGCAGAACCAAAGGGGAGTTATGATGTTAAATAGATTGGAAGAATGAGAGGTAAGAAGTTGAGAGAGAGAGAGAAAGTGCTCTATAGGTAGAAGTCGGGGACAGGTGGCAAGGGAGGTGTGAAGGGTATGCTGGTCAGGCAAGCTCTGAGGAAGGTAGCTCCTCGGGACCCTCAGGATCACACAAAGGCATGGTGGTTGGCCAATCACAGGCCGATACGTCACAAGGCAGCAGGCCTCCAGAAGGCGCCAGGAACCACCAGCCAATCAAAACCGAGAGAAAGACCACGCGGGCGAGCAACTCCTCCGGGAGGGAGGAGGAGGAAATCCAGACTCACTGCCCCCAAGCCGCTCGCTCGCTCGCTCTCTCTCTCTCAACTTCACTACAATGCATCTTATGTTCTACTCATGATATAAAATGCTTCCCGTTGTCACAGACGAAAATAAAGACCACCACGGGACTGTCTGTAACAACACGAACACTATGAAAGAAAGAACAACATTCTCTGATAACTGTAGCCCATTTCACTGCCCTGGCGAGCGCTAGTGGCTACCGGGAGGCGATTCTGCCAACGCTTGTAGGCGTCACAAACTTGCTCAAGGTACTCTTTCATCTCCCTCTATGTTTACACTGCATATCCCACTACTTGTTTTGAGCATTATTCTTCAGCACCGAGCGAAGGAACTATACAGAAAAGGCTCTGGCAGTTCCCTTCACCTTACATAAGTCGTCTAATATGTATAGTTTGTGTATGAGGTGGGTTAACACTAGCCCATCCGACGTTTGGTTGTGTTGTTATGGTGTGTTTGAATAACTGTTATCGAGGGTTTTGATAATTTTAGCCATTATCGCTTAATTAATTTTTACTTTGCACCCTAAACTAAAATAAAATAACTTCATGACAAACTACACTCTTAATTCAATCAAGCAATGTTTACTTCCACACAGAATCACAGTGGGTGTACGAATTTACGTGATTTTGTTTAGTTTTATATACATTAGACATACATAATGCCATGTGTGTCAATCAGTGTAAAGCAAACTATGTCAATAAATAATTTTGGATGGGTAAAATTGCCTAATGGTAAACATAAGGGTCCAGATACTGTTATGGTTGACTGTACCTGATCTCTCTCTCTCTCTCTCTCTCTCTCTCTCTCTCTCTCTCTCGCTCTCTCTCTCGCTGTATCAGACCCGATACTAAGGTCCCTCCCGATTGGATACTCCCCAAATTTTAAGGATTCATACTCTCGCGTTTTTATATTGTGTCGGGTCAATCATGGTGTATCTTAATCCTACCCAACCTAACCTATCCTAAGCGTTAAGTTAGATTAGGCCAAACAAGGTCAGATTAAGAAACGTTACATTACAACATACAAAGTTAAACTAGGATAAGTTACCGTGATCGTCCTGGTAAACAATAGTAGCATGTGTGTGTGAACCCTTCTAAACTTGGGCAACATGCTTTCCGTTCACCTCACAATGGTGAACGCTTCTGCTTTGGACCGCGGCCCCTTTCGTTCGCGGCCGCGACATATTGACAGGTCCTCCGTAACTCCAGCCTTGGGTATGTCTTTCGTAATACCTGTTAGCGTCACCTCTCTTACGATGACGCTGGGAGACAGACGTAAGCTGTTGGCAAGACGCTAATGGCAGGCGACGTGAAAATTACCCGTGAGTGAGGTGGGATGGTTTATGAGGAGGGTTATTTCGCTCACAACACCTACTGCTCATAATTCCTTTGGTTCACAAGTCCTTTTGCCGTCGAATAATTTTTACCCACACGTGTTTTGGCTCGCACGTTTGCTTTGCCCGATCAATAACTGCTTTGCTCATGTCTTGAAGTCGGGAAGGCTAAGTTAGGATATTTTTAACTCTCTTAGTACCGATGCCGTCCTTTTAACTGTACTCTGGCTACTATTAACGATTTTATTCAGTTTAAAAAAGGCCTACAGCAATTAACAGGCTTTGAACTATCTCACTTAACCATTTATACAGCTACCACAGATCCTTCTTAAATTGCAAAAAAATCGTCTAAATATAGCAAGAATAAAATGCTACAGATGTCACTGGTACAGAAGGGGTTAATTAGGGTAGGTTAGTCTAGGTTAGGATAAGGTTAGTTTATGTATATTAGGGTAAGGTAACATAGTGTCAGGTAAGGTAAAGTACATTAAGGTAAGACTATAATAAGGCGTTGTGAGGCCTAAGGAATGAATCGACTCTAAAATGTATTGCGATGTGATTATGGGCGAATAGACTTGCGGGTGAAAAGACAAGGAGTCCCATTAATAGTCCCATTATTATCGGGTCTACATCCTCACAATTATCGTAACTCATCTACAATATATATCTCTCTCTCTCTCTCTCAGTCTCACTCACACTTTCTCTCTCTCTCTCTCATCCTCACCATTATCGCTTCTCATCTCCCATATCTCTAGGTCTGGTCACCCCAGGTCCGCGCGCTAACACACTCTGCCACCTCGGACGTTAATAAGTTAGTAACCTTAGTCCTCCTTGAAAGAACCAGGTTGATAGTCTGGTGGATATCATCACGTGATGGGTTTCTTCACCATCGTGACTATTTTACACTATCCCAAACGTCAACTCGGGTAGCAGAGTATTTGGGTGGCGGGATTTTTGCGAGGGCATTAGAGATATATATATCGGTCGATTTATTTATCAATTTAACATATGTTTAGTTTCCTCCCTAGACCCCCATCAAGCTTTAAATAACACCCCCTATAGACCCCCCTTCGACACAAATTTATAAATGTTTCGGTAGGCCTGTTCCTCATAAAATTACCGACTCACTCGCTATGGAAAAAAATCGACACCTACTGTAAATGGCACGAAAGGTCCTAATATTGACATAAAATGGGGTGAAAAGTCTTACAATCCCCAAACTAATAGAGCGAACGCCATAT